>MU005573.1:820968-855641 GCA_010405425.1 Lentithecium fluviatile CBS 122367 | reverse complement strand
ATACGATAATCGGGCTCCGGCTCTTAGTTGGAATTTTCGGCTGCGTCGGAACGATCTTGGTCGGCGGCACTTTCGAGGACATGTACGAGCCTCACCAACGCGGTCAGCCCATGGCCATGTTCAGCTTCATCACGGTCTTCGGACCAGTTACTGCTCCTATCTATGCCGGCTTCATCGATCAGGCCCTGGGCTGGCGGTAGATTCAGGGGATCCAAGGGCTCGCAAATACCCCACTCTCGATCGCCATCTTCCTGCTCTTCCCGGAGACTCGGGTCGGAGCCAAACTGCATAAGCGGGCTAAGGAGCTTCGAGTGGCTACAGGAAACGGGCGGTATGTTGCTGAAAACGACATCAAGTCCATGTTGAAGGCTTCGTCCGTCAAGATGATTCATATGCTAACCACAGAGCCTGTGCTTTTTGCGTTTGTTCTCTGGATCGCATTTTGCTGGGCCGTTGTTTTACTCTTTCCGTCATCCTCATGGCCGTTTCGGGGAAGCGCCGTTGGGCGGAGGGTGTTAGAGGTCTTCCCTACATCTCCCTTACGATTTGGACCGTCTTAGGCTGCGTCGCACATTACGCTCAGATGCACAAATGCAACCGGCTCCGGAAGGATGAAGCTCCTCAAGTTTTGCCTGAGCACCGCCTTTATGGAGCCATGTTTGGTGCTGTTGGCTGCCAATCGTCCCGTTCATCTACTCTTTTGCCCAATATGGCGACCTCACTTGGGTGGGACCAGTGATCAGTCTCGCCCCCATAACATTTGGTATCTTCTTTGTCTTCGAGAGCACGTACAGCTACACGACGGATTGCTATGGTACGAACTCTTCGTCGGCTATCGCTGGACAGGGTTTGATGCGAAACACCTTGGGCGCAGCCACTCCACTGTTCGCGAACGCTCTTTTTCATATTGTCGGCAGTCAATACGCTGGTCTTATCTTAGCTCTTTCCGGAACTGTGCTGAGCTTGATTCCGTTCGTCGCGTTCAAGTACGGACGCAAGCTTGAACGGAGCAAATTGGCATGCGTGGTGGTGCAACATAATTGGACAACTCATCGTCAAGACCGAACGCACGATCTAGCTGGGATGGCATCCGCGACCCTGTCGATCAATCATGTTCGTAGCTTCCCTGCGAAAAGCGAACAAACGCGGTGCGGTGGTCGCGTGCGAATGAAGACGCCTGGTCTTATCGACCAATCGGTGGAGTGCGGAGCGGAGACCAATCCGGAGTATGGAGAACAACGACATGAAGCTCGATATTGGGCATTTACGGTGTACGAGCGGATACGAAGGACTTCGTCTTTTCTCCTCCAGTACTGTGCACTCACAAGGGCCGAGCCCGTAACAATGGAGGAAATCCATGCGTTGCTCTATCCCCACCCCACCTCGCCGCTCGGCAGATCAACTCGCAACGTCTAGAAGCACGTAACGCAACCGAACAACGCACCCTCAGCTGAGGAGTCCAGGTCCTTGGGTTGCACAAATGGTCCCATTCTCGCCATTCGCCGGGGCTCCAGATTATCGTTCATGCAAGGCTTCGCCGTATCCTGCATCCCACGCGTTCCCCCAGTCCCGCCCGGAACGCCCGCCCACCTCTCAACTCCCCACGTGTGCTCGTCCCGCGCTGCCGTTGGTCGATCTCCCGCCAAGCGTGGCTGTCGGGGCTAAGCTTTCGCCGGGCTTGGCTGCAGGGGCCGCTGCGCTTAGGGCCCGATGCGATGCAGTGGAACGGAGTGGTTCGGAGACGTCGGTGAGAATATTTGGAAGGTGGGATTGCGGGCTGGGCCTGGCCATGCGAGAGGATCAGAGTCGTGGGGTCGTACGTAACGCTCGCGTGAGTCTGGTCGGGTGGTTGGCACTGTTGATATTGTGTAATTCTGTCCTGGCGGTTGATGCCATCGTCACTCGAATGAGGAGAACAGGAACGAGTACCGTTGTAAGCGATAGAATTATAAATTTATAACCAAAGAGCAAGTCTAAGCTTACGCACTTCGTTGATATACAACAACAGACTAATGAACACCCCACATCTATATCCATGCCGCACGAATACTATCATGCATACGTGCCACCAAGCCAGCAACTGACGGGTATCTAAGAAAACGCCCCAGATCGTCCCATCGTCTCTACCTCAAAAGAACAGCGTAAACATTTACTTGAAATGCGGGGCATTGAGGAACAAGGCCATGGTCACACCACCAATGGTGCCTGCGACGGGAATGGTCATGATCCAGGAGAAGACGAGCAGACCAACTCGCTGCCAGTTGACCGCCTTCAAAGTGCCGTTGCAAAGACCGACGCCGACGGTGGCACCGGTGATACACATCGATGTCGAGACAGGGAGCGAGTATTGCGAGAAGACGAGGACGGTGATGGCAGCGCCCATCTCCATGGATGATCCTAATCAATAATTAGTACATGCATTGTGCATCAAGCAGCGGATGAAACATACCTCGGGAAGGCGAGTGGTAGGTGATCTTGTTGCCCATAACCTTCATGATGTTGTAGCCGTAGGTGATCAGACCGAGGGAGATGGTGAGCGAGAGCACTGCGAGTTGCCAGAGAGGGACGGGGGCCTTGGCCTGAGCAGCGCTACCGGTATGCCAGGCGCCGTAGATGACAGCCCAGGGACCTACGGAGTTGCCAATATCGTTTGCGCCATGGGCAAACGAAGCGGTACAGGCAGTCAGGACCTGGATAAACGAGTATGTGAACTCGACTTCGTTGGGGTACTTCTCGGCATTGGCGTACACGCGCTCCATACGTGTTCCCTCGGGAGTGCCGTGAATACCGCTCTGAGCGGCGTGGATGTCGTAGTGGAGACCATAGAGAGCACCGACCACGATCATGGCAGGAATGCGCTTCATGAGAATGATCATGTTCTTCGTCTCGTAGATCTCACCGGCGCCCATCGGATTGTTGTGAAGAGTGCGCATAGCCCAGCCAAGCGGTCCGCGCTTCATCCGAAGCTTCGCGTGGAACTTCTCTTCGCCTTGGGCAACCATCTCCTTGTAGGTGAGCTGCTTATTCTCGATCTCGACGGCGGCCTTCTCGCGATCGGCCGGGGTAATGGCATCCTCGGCTCCCTTCTTCGGGTCATCTGAGCCGCTGAAAGATGGAGGGCGGGTGGAAACGTCGGGGAGGTCGTCATCCTGGACAACAGCGTAGTTGGGAACAACAATCTGTCCGTCCACAGGGGCAGGGCGCTTGAAGAGAAGAGGTCCCTTTAGGAACTCGTACCACTTGAGGGTGTGATCTTTGTTGATGACCTTGCAGTAGATGAAGGGGACGAAGAAGAGAGCGGACAGAATGCAGACACCGCCACCGGTACCCATAGTGACGGCGGCGACATACCAAGCAGGCTTTTTGTTCAATCCGAGTTTGGGAGAACCCTTGTAGACGATGGAGAGGGTGCAAATGGTACCGGCGACGAGGAAGAAGAAGGGTGCGGTGAAGACGGCCACCCTGGTAGGGTTGGTGCGCATGTGCACAACCACCTTGATGAGCATGAAGATGGACGCACCAAAGCCGGCAGCGATGGCGGGAGCCATACCGAGACCAGCAAAGATGGCACCCAGGCCCTTGCCCTTGTTCCATCCCCATTGGACCTTGTGGACTCCAACGGTTGCGACTCCGACGCCGGCGATGGACGAGATCAGGGAATACGTCGAAGAAACGTGGGCAGAGTGCCGGGTGCACCACATAACCCAGGTAGAAGCACCAGCGAGCGCGCAGGTGAATGCTAGCATCTGGACACTGGCGTCGCCCTTAAAAGCCGCGTTGGGGATGATGCCGTTCTTGATGGTTTCGGCCGTTCGCGCACCGACGGTAATGGCTCCAACCATTTCGAAGATGGTGCCAAAGACCATGGCTTGTCGGTAGGTGACGGATCTGGAGGAGACACTGGTGGCCCAGGCATTGGCAACATCGTTGGCACCGTTGTTGTACGCATCGAGCATGGCAAAGAAAGTGCCGATGACGAACACGTAGGTGTAGTCGGAGAGCACCATGGCTGCGGTGGCTCGCTCTCGCGGGTGAAACTCAAGATCAAAGAGAGACGACGATCAAAGATGTCGGACAGCGAGGGTGAGCAGAGGCGTGCAATAAATGCTGATGCAGGCTGCTGCAGGAAGATCCCAGAGAACGGGGTCCATCAGGGAGTGTTTATACTCGAGCAGCTGGAACGCCAGCGAGTTCCGCCGCAGAAGAAGGCCGAACGGTGGGCCAATGAGGGACCCAACAGCTAACATGTGCAGACGGGCAAATGCAGCATGTCCCCAACTGCGGGCGTCGAGTTCTTTCGCCGCTAGAGGCATTTCTGGAGGGCCATCGTTGCTCGACTCGAGTGACGCTCCGTAGCGCCCAAGCGCGTGGAGGCTATGCCAAGGCTGGGCGGAATCTCGGCGTCTGGGCGTAGCGAAGGGGGTGATAGCCAATGGGATGCTCCGTTTTCGCACGTGGGTACATAAATCAGACGTCCTGCGAGCGGCGCCAGCAGAACTTCGAGCAGAGCGTCCGGGAGACACGAGATGGCGTATGGTCTGCAGGCTACGGCTGCTCCGCCGTGGGCCAACACGGCAGACTTCGCATGGGGCGCTGTTGGAGGAGGCCTAGCCATGACCGGAGGGGCGACATGCTCGCGAGATCGAAATAGTCCATCGATGTATCGAGGCAACTGTGTGCTCGTCGGCGAGCCTGGTAATCGGATCGTCTCCGCTCTCCGCCAGGGTGGTAGCATGGTGAGGCCATCAAGGGTCAACCAGATGCCATCATCACCGAGAGCATCGCGAGACCGTGGCTGGACTGGTAGATCTCCTGCTCTTGCACACGTCGACGACTGCGGGGGTGGTGCACCAATGCTTCGTGCGGCTGCTTCGATCTGCTTCGACCTTCCCAAGAAGCAACGCACGCCACCGCCCGCAATATCCCGCAACCGCAGCAGACGCCAAAGGTGAGGAGCCAGGAGCCAGGAGCCATTAGCTATCCTTCGTTGGTGACCGGTGACCGACCTTAGGAGCTGTGGTGAGCAGGTACCCCACGTGTCTGTTCCAGAGTCCGTGCTCAAGTGCTCTCGATAGTTGGGGGGTGTCTGGAGGGTTCCGGCCGCGCCTGTGCCGTCTCGACGGGGTCCAGACGCGAGACTGCTGAGGCACACCTCGCGCGAGTGAAGAAGACACGACGAGGTGAGGTCGAGATATGCTTCGTATATATACGTGGAGCCACGTCCAAGATGCCATGGTCTTGACCAGCTTGGCCCTGGGGGATTGATGTTGAAATAAGCTCGCGAGACGTCCCTGCCACGTACGGCTTGCATTTGGCCTCAGGGCTGGGTTCAACGCTGAGAAACGCTGAGAAACGCTGGCGATCGCGGGGAAGCTTGCACACAGTCAGTGGACCGCAGGGCTGATTTGATCACAGTGGCGCGTGTCGGCCTGTGGCATTGGAGCGGTTCTATCTACGAATACATATGTATCTCCTGCCGCCGGGTCCTGAGGTTTCGTGGGTTGCAGTTGACATACCTGTCTTGGGCCGGCCCACGGCCACAGTCATGCAGTGTGCGACTGCGGCTCGTGGTTACACCGCCGGCGGGTGCTTCCTTCTTTTACTGACAACAGCCCATCATAGAATACTTTCTCGTGCCATGTGCCCTCGCCGACGCCCACCATGTTTGGCCCTCTCGCACAGCGGCTTCAAATCTTCAGTCCTCCTCCTCGTGCAGTCGCCGCGTCTCTCGGGCACGCTCCACGCGTGCTTCGTCGTCGCGCTCCCTCTGCGCCAGCGAGTCCCGCAGTCGCTCCTCCTGCTTCCGCCAGTGGCTGCCTTCCTCGTAGTCGGCCGATATGCCCAGCGCCTTCCGCAGACGCTCGCTCTCCTCGTTCTTCGCCTTGGCCAGGTCGTGCACCTGGTGCGACTTGAGCTTGCGCACATCAGGCCCTGTGTCTTTCCCGGCCTTGCGCTCGTCCTGGAGCTTCTTGCGCAGCGCATCGCACTGGTCGTCAATTTCGTCGTCGTCGACACTGCTCGTGGTTCCAATGTTAGCCAGGTCTCACGTGCCCAGGAAACATTGAATACTGAAATACGCACCCCTCGTCTTCCAGCTTATCGCGCAGCTCCAGCACTTTAACCTCGATCTCGCGTTTGCGCTCGTGCTCCAGGATCTCGGCGTCGGGCTGGCGCGCGCGGTGCTTCGACTGCTGCCAGTCGTCGGGGTAGGGCGCCGCCCGGTCGCGCGGCTTGAGGAGCGACTTGTTCTTGGTGACGTAGCCAGAGGTGCCGCTGCCACGCGGCGTGGAGAGGCCGACGTTGGACGACATGGGCGTGATATGGATATTGCGGGCGGTGATGTGTGATGAGGTAGAATTATACCTGCAACCAAAGTAGATGATCTAAGCTGTGCGGACCGCGGAGGAGGGCCCGAGCGTAGCTGCCCCGCCCTTTCTAAATATTTGGAGGCTGTAAAGACTCATCCGTCAACCACCATGGCCGACTCACAATCACACTCCCATCAAACCCCTCGCCCTCGCTTCGCACCTACGGTCGCTGTGCGCATATTGCCACGGCATCCACGCCCACCATGAGCACCGGACTGCCCTTCCCGCCCGTCACCCGCCAGCACATCCTGAACTGCTCCTACCACAGCTGGCACCCCAAGTACCGCGCCATCACGCCGAAAGCGCGTCTCGTCCCGCTGCCCGCTGCCTTCCTTGCCTACCTGCGCGCAGACGGCATCGTGCTGCCGCCCGAGGACGGTGACGACAGCCCCACGTGGTCTGATTCGGACAGCGGCATCTTCTCCGGCGCCGACAACGAAGCCGACGATGACGCCGACGCCGACGCCGACCCCTCGATAGCGTGGAGGGACACGCACGAAGCTATCGCGAACGTCATAGAAGAGCTGGGCGGCAAGGTCGCGCCAAAGCTGAACTGGTCGGCGCCCAAGGATGCTACCTGGATCGCGGCGACGAACAGCATGGAGTGCCGGACGCCCAATGACATTTATCTGCTCCTCAAGTCCAGCGACTTTGTCACGCACGACCTGCAGCACGCCTTCGATGACACTGCTGATGCGGAGGCCGCGGTAGACGCAGATGATGCCGTTCCATACCACCTGGTGCTGCGTAAGTGGATCACGCTCAACCCTGCGGTCGAGTTCCGCTGCTTCGTGCGCCAGCGCAAGCTGATTGCCATTTGCCAGCGCGATCTCAACCACTTCGACTTCCTTTTTGCAATGCAGGATAAGCTCCGCCAGACCATCCAAGAATCCTTCGACATTCGGCTGCGCGACACGTTCCCGGACCCGAACTTTACCTTTGACGTCTACATTCCGCCGCCGCACGACCGCGTCTGGCTGGTCGACGTCAATCCCTGGGCGCAGCGGACCGATCCGCTGCTGTTCAGTTGGCTCGAGCTCCTGACGCTACCGGTGCCCGAGCTGCCCGAGCTAGAAGACGATGTCATCGAGATGTGGACGCCAGAGTTCCGGCTCGTGGGCCGAGACGACCCCGAGGCATACGGATTCACGACCCCACAGTACAGCGCGCACAAGCTGCCTAAGGATGTGGTGGATGCGAGCCGGGGCGGAGAGGGTAACCTGAGAGAATTTGCGCTGCAGTGGCAGGAAGCACAGAAGCTGGCGGAACAGCAGAGGACCGAGGATAGCGAGGATGATTAGTGCTAGATGCTGTCATGCACAATCAATTGATGTTGATATTCAGAGGGATGATCGTGAAACATGAAGTGATGACTAAGTCGGTGAATTGTTCTTCCGCGGAGCTCCCTCGTGCGAGCCCACACCGTCATCCCTCCCTGCGACAAAGCCATGGCGGCCGAAGCGCCCAACCCGCGAACGCTGAAGACGTGGGAAGATGCCTTCCAGTACCCCATCCCTGTGGCGCGCAAGCTGGAGCAGCGGCTGCGGGCCAATGCCGACGAAAACCGTGAGAAGCTGCGGGCGCTGGTGGGGTAAGGATGCCCATTGATGTCGCCAGGAGGCATGTGTATGGAGCGCTAATCGATGGCAGGGCGAGCTACCGCGACCTCCTCGACACGGCCGAGACCATTGTTGACATGGAGATGAGCATGGAGCAGGTCGAGGCGATGTTGGCGCGGGCCGGGCGACACTGCAACTCGCGCACCGTCGAGCGCATCACGGGCAACGCAGGCAAGCTGGCGGACCGGGGCGCCGTGCAGATGCATCGTGAGGCTGACTCGCAGGCGCGTCGCTATGCGTTTGCCTCGCAGCTGGCCGTCCTGCGCAACTGCTCCATGGTGATGGCGCGCCTGCTCAAGGGCGAGGGGTCACACTTGGTGGTTGCGAAGGTACTCGTCCTCGCGCGCCTGCTGCACAAGGCGCTGTCGGGCAACGCTGTGACGCCGCCCATCGTCGGCCAGCTCTGGGACCGCGTCCTCTCCGCGCGTCGAAGGCTGCTACGGCGCATCGACCAGCGCCTGGCGAGCCCGACATGCGACGCGGCGGCCCTCGTCGAGACTATGTGTGCGTACGCGCTGGCCACCAGCTCCACGCCCACCCAGCTGCTGCGCCATTTCCACAAGGCGAGGCTGGACCGCATCGTCGGCCTGCTGCACCGCGGCCCGGACGAGCTCCCCACGTGCGGCATGGGTGCGCTGCGCTTGTGCATCCAGACATGCCAGGACACGCACACGATATTCCCGCGCCGCCTGGCTGATTCCCTGGCACGCCTCAAGGCCCACCCCCTCGTCCAGGATGCCGACGTGCGTGCCTTGTACGAACTGAACCTCGATGTCCACGACCGCTGGATGGGCGACGAGGCGCGCAACTACACGCCCTGGCCACGCCATGACGAGCTCCAGCGCGCCGAGGCGGAGAAGATACTGCATCAGTGGTCGAAGCAGGCCATTGCTGCCTTCCTTGGCGGTATCCGGAAGGCGCTCAAGAACGAACATCGACTTGAGCAACTCGCCTCGTTGCGACAGGAGCTCGTCGAGACATGGATCCTCTCCGGATCGCGCATGGCAGGCGTCAAGTCCGCCAATGTGCTCGACGACCTCCGCGCCACCATCAATACCCACCTCGAAGGCATCGTCCGCTCACACGCCCAAAACCTCAGCTCCGTCGTGTCGGGAGTCTCACAAATGTTGAAATCGAGGTCGGCCGCCCCGCCCACTGCCAGTCTCTCCCTCTGGGGCTCCGTTCCGAAAACCGCGCATCTGACCAACGGCGCGGCATCGTTCAAATCAGAGATTCTCAACACCCATCAAGGCCGCGACAATTCCGTGATCGACGTCGTGTCCACGTTTGATGCCTGGATGAGCTCCGTACTCCAAGTCAAGAGCATCATAAAATCGATGAAGGAAGCACGCTGGGACGACACCTTTGCCGACGATGATGAAGATGAAGATTCTAACGATGACGATTTTGGGGACTCGAGGCAGACATTGCTGAGCGATGACGATCCGCGGTTGTTAGAGGAAGCAACGCAGGAAGCACTCACCCAAGCCTTGCGCTACTTGGGCGAAAGCTTTGTGCAGATTGTTGGAGAGTTAACTGCACGTGAGCCCGTCGCGGACGTGCAAGAGATGTGTTTTGTGTTGCGGGTGATGAGGGAAATCAGTGAGAAGATTCCGACGTTGAGATTGCAAGAGAAGGCGACGCCCCTTGCGACACCCTTCACCCTGGAGCTCCTCAAGCCGCTGCACGTAACCCTCGCGAAACAAGTCGTGCAATCGCCTACCAAGTTGTACGAGAAGATGCTTACGAGAGCGGTGAAAACGGCGTCCAACAGCCACATCCTGTGGGAAGGCCACCCTTCTCTGCCTGCACAGCCTTCACCCGGCGCATTCAGCTACCTACAAGGCCTAACAAAGGCGATGGCGGCTCACGGAAGCGATCTTTGGGCTCCTGCTTCTGTGTCGGTGCTCAAAAGAATAGCTTCCGAGGAGCTAGCGACACTTCTTCGGTCAAACCTTAATGACGTTGTGAAAACCTGCGACAAGTCCGAGTCTACTACAGAACTAGCGATAGAAGGAGACAGAGAAAACGGCGTTGCCGACACATCTCCAGGATTGCACCCTAGCGGCGAACGTACCGCGAGAGCAGCTCTGTTGTCTCCTAGCGTCGAGGTCAGAGACCAGAAGCTCAAGCAAGCAGCATTCGACGCCTTGTTCATTCAACGTTTTCTTGGCAGTATTGGGAATGGCGATCCTCTTGATGAGCTGCTCAAGAATGTGGATGCCCTCGAAGAAAATACTATGGTACGGCTGAAGAAGAGTGCAGCTGACTATGCAAAGAAGACGTATCTGCTCTTTGCGCTGTTGGCGTAAATGACGACTACCTGGATAGAGTACGAATTTTTGCGCGGGTTGGGACAACAGCATTGAACAAGAGGTCCTGGCGAATAGCGCTACACAGCTCAATCTCATCGCATCGTGAGACCCTGGCATCGCTTGATTCCCAATCATCCTCCGGGGCACGAAAGGACTGGTAAAGTGGACCTGATATTTTCAGTTCCACCTACGTTCCTTCCCGCTTTCTAGAGCAACCTTCTGCGCTCTTGTACTGCTGCACACTAGCTACCGCGCCAAGCCATAGCATGTTTCAGTGCTACCCTCTGAGTTTTCGGTCTGTTACGGTCATTCGAGCGGTTACTCGCGAATCGGCCACGTGTGGGGTCATGTCTCTTGCCAATTTCCGAATATAAGCACAGTCAGCCGGGCAATCAACACGGGCCATCAACGTACAAATAAATTTACCATGAGCCAACCCCACAGCCATGAGCTTCAATTCAGATTCCTACCGGTGCTCTGCGCTTCATCATGAACGAACACACAAACAATCCTTACAAGTCCATATACATTGATGTCTCTTTTTGGCCCAGTCACATCTACACCAACGGCGACACCATTGGTGGTAACGTTAGAGTTGACCCATCTAGTCGTCCCCAGCGCGTTACTATAGCATTCAAAGGCGGCGAGAAATGCAGCATCATGCGTGGTGGTGGCAACGATGGCACAACGTACAGGGAAAAGCCTGAGTACTTCTCTTCCGAGCTCGAACTCTTTGCTTCAGAAACGAAAGGCGCAAACTACGATATTGTGAACTTCGGCATCGCGAAGGACAACAGAGTGGAACTGCCGTTTGAGTTTCGATTTCCAGATACTATGGAGACACAGCAGCCTCTCACCAAGTGGCTTGAGAACGAACGGTTCGAAAGTAAGCCAGGTGGTTTGTTGCCACCGAGTTATTGTTCCCCTGGTGGTTTTTCGAGCAATGCGCAAATTGTGGAGTATTACCTCGAAGCAAAACTCTATACGGAATCTCGGCACGCCCCTTCGCTCCGTGTACGGCAGTCGGTGGTATTCACTCCCCTTCCCCCACCATTCCCGAACCCCATCCCAACTATCGGAAGATCGCATCTAAACATGCACCTCCAGCAACAAAGACAGCGTGGGATATGGATACGCACACATAGGCTTTATCCCGACTACGATCCTAATGAAGGCTTCAGAGACAAGATGAAGCATCGCTGGATGAGACAAAAGTCGGCGAAACCTTACACCAACTTCCGAATTGACGCAGAATGTCCGAGCATAGTCACCACAGGGATACCAGTCTTGATCACACTATCGATTACCCACTTGGAAAGATCGAAAGGCGTACCCGACCCCCCTCCCGTCTTCCTCCGTCGTGTCCGAGTCAACGTACAATCTACAATCTATACTCGTATTCCACATCACTCCCCCTTCTCGGAGCCGCGCGACATTCATGACTCTCACGTTTACAAAACGGACCTTCTAGACAGTAGTTTCACGGGCGAAAAGGGCGTGCTCATATACGATGGCTTACCGGTGATAACAACAGAGTGGCCGTTGCACCTGGCACCTCCATTCAAAGGCTATGGACTAAAACTGGAGCATGTCATAGTCGTGACTGTCTGGGGAGAGTGTGCTGGGGAGAAGATCGAGCTTCAGGCATTGCATGGCAAGCTCACAAATGTTGTGGCTCTAGGTCACGCTGGCGGGGACGAGGGCGTGAATAGGAGATTGGAGGGCGAGGGTAGGGAGATGCTACCTCCACCAACTGAAGAGGATGTCGCACCACCTCCTTACCAAGTTCTGGGTAAGGGTAGCTGAGGTTTATCCTTCACGCAATCTTTTGGGCGTTTCGCTTGTGCTATGTTCTCAACTATATGCATATTCATATCATTGGGAAACAATAACAGAGCATCGTGCACTATCATCAGGAATTGTCAATCCAGATGCCGTGAATGCTTTAGGCACTCTGACTACAGTTGATAAGCACCACCACCGTTGTACCAATCGAGTGCACATACATCAGGCTCGTGCGGGGGTTCATTGGGCCGCATAGGGACCTGTGGGGGTCAGCTGCGTTGACGAGCGACAAATCAGGTCAAAATAATTGACAAATATTCCCGTACTTGGCCATTCAGAAGAGTGCGTTGATTCTTGAGCAGAGTGCGCGTGAGCATATGGCACAATCTGCACTCGCAAGGACCTATAGTAGGTAGAGCTACTCTAATCAATTGGGGGCCGTGGTTATCAGATGTGAATTGCTGAGAGCTTTCGGATATACTCGGAGCTGTTCAGTCGTTCCACTTCACAAGCTCTTCGATTCCCCTACGAATTCCGCCACCGCCCAAAACCCCAACCGTACGCGTACCAACCCCATGTATTCCAGTCGTCCCCATTACCCTTCCTCTTTGCCTCCAACCCCGCAACCACATCCACAAGATGCAACTTCACTCTCTCCCGCACTGCCTCTTCGAGAACCCTCCGCGCTCCCAGGCTGTCACCGTCCCAAAGCACCTTACTTAAGTGGAACTGCGTCGATAGTGAGAGGTCAGCTGAGACTATGATGTCTTTTGCAGACGTGGACCTATCTAGCGCGACTTCAAGCGTCCATGAGGGATGGTTAGATGTGAGTGCTAGATTAGGCGGATCTTGAGCATTGTCCGGGTGTCGAGTTGTAGAGGAAGTCAAGTTGTTCTCGATCAAGGTCAAGCGCTCGAATTGTTGCGACACTGATCCGGTCTCTGGCTCCTCGTCCCCTTTATCTCCCGCGTTGCTGACTAAAGACTTCCTATCAGTACCACCCTCCCAAAGACGAGCTACTGTTAGAGGTGGCGAAAGCCGCCCATGCCCCGTCCTATACACTCTTGAATCCGGTACCTGGCGCGGATCCAACCGCGGCGTATCCTCGAATGTGCGCTGGAAGACTTGCGCGCTGACATGTTTACAGCCTCTTCACAGGATGCGTAGCCTCCACGCAGAGCATATGGAACATTGAAATGGCAGGGAGGCTTGTTGGGTTGGAGTTTTGGGCGACCTCGTCTCGGGGGTTGGGGGTGGTGAGAGGGTGAAAGCGTCGAATTGAAGAGAACAGGCCTGTGGATGAGCTGCTGTTGAGTGCGTATGTTGGAAATTTGACGTGTGGGGTTGACTTTGCGGTGAGGTGTTTGCGTCGGTTTGGGCTCTCGGCAGCCACTGACGAACAGGACGCTCAGGTTCGCAATTCGTTTGCTCTGAATCTTGTTTGCCCTGATGGGCTGTTTCGGTCCATGTCGTAGTCGGCGGCTGTGGGGTCGTGACTGGGCAGGAGAGGATCGGTGGTTGAGTGGGGTAAGTGGGAGGATGCACAGAAGTGTTGCTCTGGCGATGACTCGTAGGTTGCGTATTCTTTTCGTCTCTGTGGATGTCGTTGATATGGTAAAAGGCTGGTGAAGGGGCTGCCATAACGCGAGTAACACAATTGGATTGTGTCATTATATGTGTTGGTTGTTTTCCCAATTTTTTTGAGCTTAATATGTGCAGTTATATCGTAATTCTTATACTCGCAGTAATTAAGGCGAATTTGGTCCCCCTTGTCGAACCGTAGAGCGTTGTTACCGGATCTAAGACACTGTCATGGACAGCATCCTCCCCTTTGGCTTTATAAGCGAGCCTGAGGTTTTTCATGCTTAGGGCTGCGGTGAACTGACTCGCCGTGTTCCATTGTAACGGTGCTTTCGCGGTAATATAAAGAAAGTGTGAATCTATCAATAAAAGCATTCTTCATGAGGATCTGTGCAGTTTCGACTATCTCATTCATCGATAACGACCGCGTCAACTGTTGCCCCGGCAGGAGTGAGAGTGATCTCATTCATCGTATAACCATTTCAATCGACTTTATCGTCGATCGCGAATCTACGTTGAAGAAATGTCGATTTCATTCGCCGACAAGCCAGTCCCCAGTCCGTACTCCATTTCTTGTAGTACGGCTGATAACCCAAAAAGCCCCCAACCCATCTGCCCAATCCAACACCCATGGCACGAGCAATGGTCTTGGAGAATGGTATCCAGACAGGCAGAGACATATACGAACCACCCGCATCAAACATCTAGCCACATGTACTAAGCACTCTGCCCTTACATGTTGATTCATGCTGCTTACCGACATAACCTGAATAATGCTTATAGCCTCTCCATGCACAAACACTGCATCCTGGTACCCATACCAGTTCTCGAAGAAGAGCTCGTCGAGCTTATACGTCTCGTCTGTATCAACCCCACTCAGTAGGAACCGAGTGACACTCTCGCCATCCTTGTGTGGAGGCGGATACAGCCTATGATTCGTCCACGGCTTAATCGAGAGTTCGCCATCGGCCGACGTGAGGATGTGTTCTACTCCTTCAACCTCGACCGCAAGTCGGCCCTCTAGGACGGTGATGAACTCCTCCTGGTACGGATGAAAGTGTAGTGGTGGCTTCTCTTTTGCAAGCGATAGCAGCTTCTCGTGATTGAGAAGGAAGGTCACGGAGAACGCGAAGCATCGATTAGGTAATGGGACCGTGACCGTGGTGATAGCCCCATCGAAGCTAAAGAGCGTTATAGATGTCAGTAGAAATTCGCCCAGCAGAAATATAACCGACGTACGCGATTACCGGTGTCCGAACGTCTGACTGCATTTCAGAGTTTGGGGTAGTCGAGGAATTCATGGTTAAATGTGACAATAAGGAAGGTGGTAACGGAATGCTGGAGACGCGGATTGTGTCACCTTTATGTGCATGCATGGCAACAATTATTACTACGTCCAGGTCCTTTTTGTGTCCGGTGTGGCGTTAGTTTAGGCTCCAAAGCCGAAAAAAAGTGGGCAGGACTCTGGAAGTGAGTTGCGACTTCTACAATACGTTTTATAACTAGAGAGTACCAGGGATATCCTGCGTTGTAGTATATTGATTCCAATTCAACCACTTGATACATAAAAAGAGTGTCATCGGCCATTATTGCTTATTGGACAGACGCATGTATTATCCGACATGCTACTGCAGGAACATGGGTTGTAAAAAGAGTGGGGAGGATCGTATTAAAATCGTATCGTACTGCCGTTCTGTCACCTTGCATCGAGGACAGATACGGCAGCAACAGGGGCCCTAGCAAGTGCATACACGAGTTAGGCATATGGTCGTATCATCAATTGATATATTGCTTGGACCGAAAAATCTACAGCGGTCTCGAAAACAGCAGCCCCTCACGAGATCCTTCGGTTATCGAATGCATTCTGCGTACTCCCTCCATAATTAGGCAGGAATATCGGCGTTACTATTCGAAATGCCCGTCCACTCCAGGGTCTTCTCCCAGATTGCCTCTTGCACATTGGTATCCAAACTGTCAGGCGAGCTTTTGTCTTCCTTGAGCAAAGTGAAGAATCCACGCGACCCCGGAGATGCCTCGTTGATTGCTAGCTTGGCAACGTCAATGCCCGCTTCGCTCGATGTGCGCATCGTTGGATCCGCGAGACGTAGTAGTGGTCGCATAGGCTGGATAAAGAATTTGGACATCATTTGAAGCATCTTGGGGGTATTGACTCGCAGTGCACGGGAGTCGCTCATGTTTCCTGGGTTGATAGCCACGGCGGTAATCTTTGCAAAAGTTGGGTCCTTGGGACGACGGTCAGTACAAAATCGGGGAATTTTGGCGGACTCATACCTTCTCGAGGTGGCGGTTCAATGCATACGTCCACATCAGGATAACCAGCTTCGACACAGCATAGCGATTGAAACCCTTGGCCATGTGGTTTTCGGGATCATCAGCAGGCGGCTTGACCAGAAGATCCAGGTCGGACGGGACGGCTGGCGGGATCTTCTCGAGGCTGTTTTTACCAGGCCAGTGAGCATCACTGGTGAACAGGACAACCCGGCCTCCGCTGGGAGAGAAACTGCTCAGTAGCTGGAGAACCAAAGCTGAGTGAGCGATATGATTAACTTGGAAAGTTTTTTCGTAGCCATCGCTCGTTTTCTCCTTCTCTTTCGTTAGGTTCCAATAGAATGCATTGCAGATAATGCTCTTCAACGGCGGCAGCTCAGTGCGCGATATCTCAGCAGCGAGGGTCTTGGCGAAGCTATTGACGGCAGCGAGGCTCGAGAGATCGAGCTGGCGGATGGTAGACTTTGAACCGGGATATTCTGCGATAACCTTCCTAAGGAGGTTTGTATTCACATCCGAGTCGGAAGTGTCGCGGACGGTGAGCACAAGGTGCTTGTCTGGCTGTTGTTCTAGAAGATAACGGACTGTGTGAACGGCGGCGGAGCCGTTTGCGCCTGTGAGTATGATACTTTCAGTCATAGTGAGTTCAAATTTGAGGATTCAGGCGCCTCCGTTCGAGACTCAAAATCCAGTTTGTGGCGTATTTTCCATTAAGCTGCAAAATTTGCTCCTCAAAAGAACTGGTGAAGGAGTAAGCGAGATAACGAGTCGCGAGCCAGAGGATAGCGCTGGGAGCATGGGCGCTTAGAAATGCAAGCCCTGCATGATGTTCTTTGTCCCCGTATGAGGACGGTGGCCAAGTTCGTATGCATTATGTGCATTATGCAGTACCACAATACCGGGACCAACTCTTCACCAATTAATATATGCTTGGGCTTTGCATTCATTCCCTAAAATGAAAAGATGGTCGGAGTCCACAGAGTTCAAATTCTACGAGGAGCGCATCATATCGGCCCATAGGGTAGCGCATTCCTCCAGCAGTAATGGACCCCTATGTATCTTCGCATACGGTCCACTGCACGAGACACAATTGTTTGTTCAGTGTCTTGCGCAGCGTGTGTTCTCCCTTCTGCAGTAGCAGAATGTGACACATGGTTTCAATTCCTTCGGAGATAGGCGATAAGGCTCCTTCAAGCATGCGAAGAAGTCGAAGAGAACAATTAAAATCATGCGATTAAGGCGGTCAGTCTCACATGCTGACGGCACCTCGTAATTATTTATTGCCATTTGTGGCGGAGTCACTACATTCGTCCGCGCGTGTACCTACGGCAGTGAGCCCGCATTGTGTCGCAGCTTGCGAAGGGCTTCTGAAAATAGGTACCTGCAGATTAGTACATGGAAATAAAACTTTCTATGTAGCTCAAAGGCTTCTAACTACGGGTAAGTAAGGATCCTAATTAGTATTTGTTGTGGAATTTTTTAACATCTATATAGAAATAAAAATAACTGCTAGCACTAATTCTGTTAAAATAAAATTTTAGATGTGGAATTTAATAGAGACTATTCTGATTTATTTACGTAGTATAGTCCACATACTTTAGGTAATACTTTAACAGCCACCTGGTCAGTACGTCCGCTGTACATACCCATGGTATGCACTTAGCCGAGGCACACTGATCAAACCAGGCAGTTGATAGAATGGCAAGGAACAAGGTACTTCTTCGATTCAGCCAACGGAAAATATGGGGTGACATGCAGCATAGATTGCTAGCAAAGCTTCGAGCCCTCGGTCCCCTGTCGTTGAATCCCGAGTGTGAATGCCTCCAGCAACCCAGAGTATTGACTGTACCGGAGCATTATATGAGTGTAAGCTGTAGGCTGAAGAGCCTGTTCCCTAGAAGTACGCTTTTCAGGTCTGTATCTGTTTTCACAGAATGTTGCTCATTCTCCTTACATACCTTCTCGCGCCCTTTGTGGCGGCGTCGACAAATGCCACGCAAGATGCTTGTCGACACTTCCAATCCGCCCTATCAAATTCGGTTGTGATGCCATCCGACTCAAAGTATAGCGTTTTGAGTACAGAAAACTGGTACCTACATATATTCAGAGCATATATGAATGTACGCCAGTTCTAATACGAACAGGTCGGCTACCGCGTGGGGGAGCCCGGCTTGTATTGTGGAGCCAGGCTCAACCGCTGATGTGCAGATGATCGTCTCGTATCTCAGCTACCAACAGGTGCGATTCGCGATACGATCAGGCGGCCACTCTCCCTCACCTTTTGGCGCAAACACGGACGATGGTGTGTTGATCGACCTGTCATCATTGAACACAAAGGAGTACGATGCAAAGAGTCAGACGGTGAAGATTGGGGCTGGGCTACGCTGGGGCGACGTATATCGGTACCTTGACCAGTTTGGCGTGACTGCCGTTGGAGCCCGAGTCCTTGACGTGGGAGTTGGAGGCTTGTTACTCGGAAGTACGACTCTTATCACGTAGTGGTGTTAACTTGCTGACAGTATTTAGGCGGCCTATCATATCTGTCCGATCTCTATGGAATGGCTTGCGACAATGTGGTCAACTTTGAGGTAACTTGCTAGAGCATTCTTCGCTGAGCCAAACCTTATTCCGATAGGTCATCATCGCGGATGGTTCAGTTGTAAACGCAAACGCCTCTTACTATCAAGATCTCTACCGTGCCTTGAAGGGTGGGGCGAATAATTTTGGTATGTCCTCTAACATCAAGCGAGGAATTTAAACTGAAATGTCACTTAGGTGTTGTTGGAAGCTTCACTCTGCGCACGTACCCCATTCAAAACGTGTGGGGTGGAATAAAAATCTATGCCAATGAGCATATTCCGGCATTGTACGAAGCCTTAGCGGCGTATCAGGCTGAGCCGAATAAAGATTTGCATGCGAACCTGATGCTTCAGCCATTTGTCACAAATCAGAGTTTCGGCGCAATGCTCAATATGGTCTATCTCAAGCCTGAAGAGTCTCCCGCTGCTTTCAAGTCGTTCTATATGATTCCAACGGTTGGCGATACAACAAAGCTACAGACACTTACCGAAATGATCAGCGGACAAATTGTCCCTTCAATTCCGCGGTACGTTTGTCTCGAACTCAATAATTTGTTCTTTTTGCTGATCAGTTGAAGTTGGGACTGGCACACTACAAGCTTTACTCCCTCCGCTGCAATTTACGAAAAAATTTCATCAATCATATCGACTGCTCCAGAGGTTGATCAACTCAAAGCCCTGACAGCCGGCACTCTTGTCCTGGGGTTCCAACCAATATCATCGAATGTCGTGCAAGCGGGCATCGACCGTAGCGAGAACGTTCTGGGGCTTGACAATGTCAATCAGACGTGGTTAGTGCTCGACATTGGCTGGTGGAAGGAGGAAGATGACGCCACTGCTCACAATGCAACGCGTTCGCTCTTGAGAAAAATCGAAAACGCAACCAAATCGGCAAACTCGTACGTGCGGTACATCTTCATGAATGATGCGAGTTGGGACCAGCCGGTCATTGACCACTATGGGACCAACAACGTCAGGAGAATGCGCCAAGTACGGAGCAAGTACGATCCTACAAACGCTTTCTACAATCTGGTCAGCGGAGGCTTCAAGCTATCTTTGTAGCAGTGTATATCTGTAGTCTGTACAACCATATTTAGCTATCAATCCAATGTAAATCTAAATTTCTATCTGACGTTGAGATTGCAGGATGATGGCAATCTGCATTCACCTTGGTCTCTTTCTTTTGGTCATGTCTACTCGTGTTGACTTTTCGTTGCAAGGAATTAACATCCATTAATGAGGCCCTCTTATTCTGGTTAGTTGTCGCACCACATGAACTGAGAGTTGAAATCGGATTCTCCTGTGGGGCGATCGATTGAATTTAGTCTGTGTACTAAACACAACCGGCTGATGGCATGCCCTTTCGTTCACATCAATTCTTCGGAACATGTTTTGTCGATATAGGCTCACGAAGCTCAATGTAGTGCCCATCATCCGTCTCCAAGTTCAATAGCGATCTTTCTGGCGTCTTCACACCCGATGCACTCCACGACTGGCTGCCCAATTGTCCGCGAGATTTTGTGCCAGAGCTTACGGAGGAGGCCAGGGCTGTCGTGACCCGTTGAGCGGCACCTTGGAATAATGGGCGCAATGCGGGTAGCGCAGCACCTATCAGGGCCACACTTGGCTCAACTTGCGATGGAATCCAGAATGTCGTGCCGTACTTGTCGAATTGTGGTGGTACGAGGGTGCTCATTTGGTAGTTCAGCCCTGGCGAACTCTGTCAGCTTGTTTCGGTCTAGTAAAGCGGCAAAGCGTACAGATTGGGTCAATGGCAGTGTACCGCTCCATCTGTGTTACAAAAATGGCAAGCTTGTATGCTGCCGCGACACTAGCGCTGGAATGGGGTCAGCCCGTAATAAATGAGTTTCTTCGACGGAACTTACGCTGCTCCGAGCATGAACATGGCGATGACTCCAACGCGCTTCTTCGCAGTCATCTGAAGTTGGAGGACCGGATATACAGGGAAGAAGAGCAGAATAATGTCGAAAGCCATACTCGTACTGTAGAGGGCCACTTGGGTATAATAATAGTACCAGTCGTTCATGTATTTCCCCCTCTCAAGCGGGTGCCAAATCTTGTTGAACGGGTGCGCGATGAATACCGGAAGAATGGAGTACACAATAACGTAAATGGCTTGAAAAGCGAGTAGTGTCCATACTGCGTAGCGCAGTAAGACCATGGTCTTCCCGAAAATCCGTAGGTAGAATAGGAGAATTGAGACGCGGATACTGGCGGACATCGCAGGGTATAGGAAAGCGGAACCGACAATTCCCTTGAAAGTTGTTAGACTTTCATTTCGAAGTACAAAGCAGTCGTGAGCAACTCACTTTGAACCAGATCGAGAATTCTTGCAGTGTTATCTCCCACAAGGGCTTGCCAACGCCAGCGCTGAGGACGACATACACCGCCATTATTGTCCAGCCCACGTATAAGAACTTTGGTTGTTAGATCTAAGGTTCCTATTCCTGTGAGATCTGCTTACCAGTGCTGGGATGATGGCAATGTCGTCAGGCCCGAATGTACGACAGATGGCTCGATACCACAGCCGTACAACGGTGAAGAGCGTTGATATAGTACCAAGTACTATGACGCCCGTCGCAACGCCATACTTCTTATGCTGATTATTTATGACGGTCGGCGGCGGTATCATTGCACTTGACATGGCTGATCGTTTGTGATGAGAAGAAGCTATTCACCATGGCTTTTTTTTGGCGCGATGGCGATGGGTCCGTCTTAGCGGGCTACCCATCGCACCAGGCCTCGGGCTTAGCAGCAGTTCACGCACAGACTTCGGCTCCTTCCCAATCTAACGTACGGCGGGTATTCATCAAGGTCGCAGATATGCGAACGGGGGTCTGATGTTACGTTTGTGCCAGGAAGTCCCATGTAATTCCTCCGTGCACAAAAGCGGCAGCTCACTATTGCGTTCGTATTATAATCCTACGCGTTTCGGAGACAAAGAACTCACCCAGACACGGAGTGCTGACGCAGGATCGGGGTGGCGCCATGGTTCGTATAACAGATGCACGCGGGGTGGCCTAAACTCAACCCCATTGGCTTCTGCAGAGTGAGTGGCTGGATGGCCGAGCCTAGAACTCAATGCACCCACGCTTTCGGTACTTGGAGGAAATTGATTTATTTCTGGATTTTTAATGGATCTGAGAAACTTTATATGGCAAATACACGACTCGTGTATTCAGCCAACAAACCACCGATAATGGAACCCCCGGCATACCAGAACCCTTTTGAGAACCACCACCAGCAACTTTCAGAACTACTGAGGTCAACATATGCGACCATCAGTCCAAGGCATGCCGTTGTTCCACCCACAGTGATCCCGTAGTACATCATGCCCATTTCATCCTGGCCCCCAATTCCTGCCAATGTAGCCGCGATAAAGACCACGAGTATCCAAAACACTCGCTTGATGTTGAACTTGAACAAAACTGGCATACTGTAGATACCTGCTTCGAGGTCATCCTTCAGGTCCTGGAATCCGTATACACTGTCATATATCATAGTCCACATCGTGCTCGCGGAGAAAAGCAGCAACAAGGGGATGTCGATTTTCCCAGTTCGAAGCGAATACGGTTTGACGCCAAGAGAAAGAGCGCCGATGACGATGCCCCAAGATAGGCAAACCCCAAGGACAGCTTGCGTCCAGTACGTGTGTTGCTTTGCGTAAGGGTAATAGAGCCATGCAACAAAGCCTGGGGCACTGAAGATGACATTCTCGATCGCGTCGCCGCCGAGCATCGGTAAGAACAAGGCAGCGCCCAAGGTTTGCGATGCAGTGAATATAAGTGCCGCACTCGAGGAGACAGCGCCACGCGGGATAGGCCGGTGGCGTGTGCGCTCCACTTTTGCGTCCAGTGGCGCATCGACAATGTCGTTCCAAATGTGAATGGCGTTCGAGACAAAGAAGCTCCCGCCAAAAAGAAGGATTCCGGCATAAGCCACCTCCGAAGGCGATGCCTGTTGTCGTATAGCGGCATAAATGAGGCCGAACGAATGGGGAAAGTAGACCAGAAAGAGTCCTGCAGGAGGGCTCAAGCGAGCGAGCTGAACGTATGGTAGCCAGTGCTCAGGAAGGTAAGCAAGCCATCCGGTTTTGTGGTTTCCGCCGTATTGATAGGCCAGGGCCTCGTTGGTGGCTTGTGTCGGTGCCTTGGGAGTCGGCATTTTTCAGAGACGATAGGAGAAGAAGAAGATCTCACTGGAATTCTGGAATTCAGAGTTGAGCCCGACCTGCTCGCTAACAGGGTGAAAGTCACTTTATCAATCCAGTGTTCGAGCACTGATCCCATGCTCTGCAGGACTTCGTATTAACTTAAATGACCCAGACTCATACTAGGTATATCTTAGGCATCGTCTGTGCTTACGACTTTAGAATGTCCGAATGTCGCGTATGCTGCGTGCTGAGTGCGCTATGTTAGGGCGACTGCGTCAACTGCTGCCTAGATTTATTACTAATAGCAATTTACTAGTATACAAGTTTGCTGCTTATGCTAAGCAATGTACTAGTATTATAGTATATAGTAGTTTAGCGAAGATTAATTTATATATAAAACTAATAGTTTACATTTTAAATTAGAGATTTTTTTAATTTAATTTTTAACTAATGTAGGAGATGGGCGAGTGGCTAGAACGAATAAGTAACTAGACTCTGCTAAGATCCTACTAGAATCTATACTCTTAATAATAGTACGTATAGGGCTTTTAAGGATAACTTCTCTAAAAGGCCTATATATTACTTATAGAGTAGCTTTAGTATTTTATATATTCTTTATAAAGAGCTAAGACTTTAGATACTTTTATAAATCTTCTATAACGTAGTTTATAAGCAATTCGTTTAATATAAGCAATCTATCTACCCTACTAAAATTAGCCTAATACTAGATTAATACTATAATACTACTACTACTTATAATAATTTAAAGATATAAAAATATTATTTAGACTTATTACTATTAGAAGAATTTATAATTTTAACTATATAGGTATACGTATTATAGCTAGTCTTACTATAACGTCTATAGTACCTCTATATATATACTCTCTTTTCTAGTTCTCTATCCTCCTTCTACCTACTATCTTTCTTTTTAGCTATTAAATTAACTACCTTACCTACTATAAGAGTCTCTACTATTTAAATATACTTCCTCTTTTAACCTTTAATCTCTATTACTATCTTTACTACCTTTTAAAGCCTTACTAATTTTTTATTGCATTAATACTATTTTATACTCTATTAATATAATACCCTTATTAAGCTACTCTACTACCTTAAGAAGAGAGGAAGGTAGAGAATCTCTATATAGCTATATCTACTTATAAACTAGTATTAATTAAGTCTTTATCTTATAAAGGTTACTTAGTATTTTAAATTTCTATAAAGTATCCTCTAGCTTTAGTAGAGTAGGTATATAAATAAAAATATTAAGTTTTAATATTATAGCTTCTAGATTATATAGAACTAATCTAGTACCTTTAAAGCTTATATAGATATTCTACTATATAATTATCTTTTTAAAAGCTACTTTAAAGGCTAGAAGAAAGGCCTTCTTTTTAATCTACTTAGTACTATACTATACTAAGCTACTAATCTTATCTCTATATATCTATTTTAATGGTAAAAAATACTCTATATTAAGTAACTATAGTAGGTATAATAAATAAGTAGGTATATAGAGAATAATAATCTTTTTTATAGTATTTATAGAAATTATATAAGTTATAGGTCTTATAGCTATTTATAACTAGTAGCTAGTATATACCTATACTATACGCCTTTATATAGGTATTAAAGTACTTTAACTAGGTAAGACTAAGCTTATTTAACGTCTAACTATTAGAACTAATCTTAATAACCTAGTTCTAGAGTAAATTATAGAACTAGAAGGTAATAAGAACCTTACTAGAAAAGATAAGAAAGAGTAAAATAGCCTATTCTTTTATATTAACTCTCTAGATATTTTATAACCTATCTATAGTTTTTTAGCTATATTCTCTTTTACGCTATACTTCTTAGAGTTTATAAAAACTATCTAGCTATAGATAACCCTATTATAAAGTCTATTTTATTAAAGTTATATATATCTTTATATTTATAACTAGCTTAAAATAGAGCGTTATAATGCATAGATTATTATTAAGAGCTTACTAGTAATTATATACATAGCTTCTTTAAAGCTTAATCTTAGGTATATAAATCTTAAAGTTTATCTATCTAGTACTTACAAATAAGCTCTCTACTATGCTCTATAAAAAGATTATTAACTATATTTTATACTATAGCTATTCTAGCGCCTATCTTTTATTAATTAAGATTAAGTATTTATTAGACTAGCGCTTCCTCCTCTAGCTTATCTAGTTTCTTTAATTTAAATTTATAATCGCGTTATAGAAGGGCTCTATTATATTAATCTTAAAGAGTAATTTAGAAAACGCTAAAGGCTATAATAATATGTCTTTTTGTCACGCCTACATTGGTATCCACTACCCCGCACGTGCCCTCGCTAAGGCGACCCACACGTACCTTCGTATTAGTATATAAATTATTCTATACTACGCCCACTATTGGAAACCGATACTGCGTGCCGTATCTTTTGGATGTGTAGCCTAGTGGTATAGAGCTAGCCCATCACACTTTTACTCTTATTATAATCTTTAATTATAGTATAGATAGTAAGCTATAATATTCCTTTAGTATAGATTTACTATACGTTATATTATAGCGGCATTATAGTATTAGTTTAGTATTAGACTAACTTTAGTAGGATAGAAAGATTACTTAGGCTAAACGAATCGTTTATAAACTACGTTATCTTTTTATTTTCTATTTTTATCTTTAGTAATTCAATCCTCTAACTTTTAAATATCTAGAAGTATTATTTTCTAAATAATTTAATAGCTTATAATTAAGCTGCCGTTATAAAGCATATCTTACTATAAACAGGTCTATCTAAATTGCGCGCCTGCATGTTATATATATGTAGCTTGTGAAGGTTAAGCTTACTTCCTAATAGAATACGACATTGTGCGCTCGGGTGGGGCTTCTGCAGCCGTGCCCCAGTTGCGTGGCACAGGCTAGGGCTGTGCCAACAGATTACAGTACAACCGGAAGAGGCTGGTCCACGACCAATGCGCTCAACCGAGCGCCCATTTGCACAACCGATGCGCCACTCGATTCGAAGGTGCTGTTGGTAAATAATTATTGAATGAACTAGGAGCGCTGCATTGGCATCACACAGGCACTATATGATGCTGCCGGTCGCCCTTTAGTCCACTCGCATACGGGGGGTCATACAAACCTGGAGTTGACAGCCCTTTGCAGCAGACCCTGTACATCCGATAGGGCACAGCAATGCTTACACTCCGCTGGATCATTTGCCTTCTAGGCGCGAACGTTATAGCCGCTTCCTCCCTGCCTCGCACCTATCTGGATACACCGACTTATTTTTCGTTTGCATCACGCGCAGTAGCCGACATGGAGCCCCAGATTCAGAGTTTCGTTGATTCGTTGGCTGTCCCAGCCACACAGGCCGAGTCGGTCGAGCGTGTGCTCAACAAGGACCCTAATGTTGCCGCGTTTCTGAAAGGCGAGAGCTGGGCTGCGGCGGCACTGACTGCGACTGCATGCGCATCATTGAAGGTGATTCTTGGAGAGGGGAAAGTGGACACGAAGCCGGTAAACCAAGCGACAGCAAACGAGAATTGGTTAGTCTTACTCTTACAGAAAGGCTACTGTTAGTACTAATTGCCAATTCAAGGTCGCAGACGTGCTGGGAACTACCGACCTGTGTAATCACCCCGCAAAACAAAAAAGATGTATCACTAGCTCTCAAGATAATCCGGTTCTTTATGATTCAGTTCGCTGTCCGTAGCGGGGGTCATTCACCGAATCCGGGATGGTCATCCATCGATGAACCCGGCATTCTTATTGATCTCCAGAAGTTGGATCAAGTCAGTTTGAGCGCGGACAAGAAGGTTGCCAGTCTAGGCCCCGGCGGACGTTGGGGGAAAGTCTATGAGGCCCTGGACCCACACGGACTCAGTGTAATTGGGGGACGAATTCCCCAAGTCGGAGTTGCCGGAGTGATTCTTGGAGGCATGCAATTCCACCAGTACCCGGCAAACTCGAAACTAACAACTATGGCTTAGGCGGATTCTTCCACTTCTCCGGCGAGCACGGCCTTGCAGCGGACAATGTGAAGAACTTCGAGGTAAATGCCCTCTTGATAGTCGGTGCTCCACCGGCTCACAATTCTATAGGTTGTCCTAGCTGATGGACGCATCGTCAACGCCAATGCGGCGGAAAACAGCGATCTCTTCTGGGCTCTCAAGGGTGGTGGCTCCAATTTTGGTATTATTTCCCTCCAGACATGATACCACATCTAATCGTTCACTAGGTATTGTCACCAAGTTCGACTTGTACACCATCCCTGTCCACGATATATGGTACTCAGTCTCCATTTACACCCCTGATCAAGCATACGCCTGCATCGATGCCTTCACAGAGTGGCAGAAGAAGGGCTCTTCCGATCTGAAGTCCACTGTGGCTATGATCATTGGTCTCGAGACCATAACTCTCGGCTTGCTCTACTCAAAAACGTCGACCTCGCCTGCTGCTTTCGAGCCGTTCAACAAAATAACCCCTGCTGTGGTTGCCGTTCCTCCTACTAATGGAACTGTTCTCAGCCTTACTCAGATCTTGGCTTCAACCTCTTCATCGGTCCCCATGCGGTAAGAACCTTGCTTTCATACAAAATACCATCCACTGAATGATATATCAGTCATGACTACCGCGGAATAAGTTCCGGAGTGGATGCCCAACTCTACAAAGACGTCTACAAGGTCTGGAAAGAGAAGGCTACGACCGTGCACGCGAGCACAGGGGCGAACATGACCTTCGTGCTTCAGCCTATCCCAGCAGGCCTAACACGAGCCAGCAAGGCCAAGGGTGGTAATCCCATGGGTATTCCTGAAAAGAATCATCAATGTTAGTGACCTTGACCCTAGCTGATGTCAGGAAGAAACTAAAGAATGGCAGGGTGGACAACGCTCGTTGACTGGACCGACCCCAAGGACGATGCAACCGTGCGCTCCGCTCCGATTGCCATCACCGAGACATGGAAGCAGCTGAGCAAGCAGCGTGGTCTTGAGGTCCCGTACATTTTTATGAATGATGCTTCCAGGGACCAGAACCCGATTGCGTCGTACGGCAAAGACAATGTGCAGAGGCTGAAGGCAATCGCTGCAAAGTACGATCCCGCAAGGGTATTCCAGAACCTTCAGAGTGGTGGGTTCTTATTAAAAAATGTGTGACAAGAAGGGTGATATAATGTAATTACGAGGGATTCGTGTTCTTCCCATAATATGAGAGGGGTAGAGTATATCATCTTATAACATCTGCTCCAGTTTCTTGTCACCTCTCCATGACGCTGCTGATCCCAATCGACATCTTTCCGAATCCGACCTCCACTTCGTTCGCTCCCTATAACCTCGTGCCGCTCTCACCATCGGCTAATCAGAAAGAGTCCCTACCAGATGCGCCAGCCGTTTGCTATGAACCCGAAGAATCCGGTTGAAACGCACAGGATGCGGCGTAGCACGTCAACTGGCGCATCTCCCCAGCGACAAGGCTCAGACCAATCGCGCTAAATGAACGAACTGTGCCACGCTGAACGCACCAATCTTCCTAAAAATTTCTTCAAAACCACATTCTTAATGCATGACTCAAGCATTTCTTCACGAATATCAACTGAACATGGCAGTTCTACTACAGATTTTCATGTCTATCGTCGTAGCGATACACACTTTTTACATTGCCAAGTTCATCCGACATCGGCGCTTCTATGCAAAACTGGTATGTCGCAAGGTCACGACCACACCATTGAGATACACTGACTCGTAATAGCCAGGCCCACCTCACAGCTTCCTATGGGGACACCTCAAACTGTACGGCGAGACCCTCGCCTTGTTTCCCCCATTAGGGTTGGTGATCCCAACCGCACCCTCCATTTCTTGCTTATGACACCAGCGCAGCCATTTCCAAACCGTTATCACTACCATAGTGCACAAGCACAAACTGCCAGTCATCTTCTATTTGGACCTATGGCCTCTGGGTCCCGAGTAACTCCTTATTACGGACCACCCGTCATTTGCAAATGAATATGTCACCGCTCGCAAATTGCCAAAGCATCATTTGCAAGCCGCATATCTGGATCCGATCATTGGCAAGGGGAATATAGTTGCGGCGAACGGCCCACGCTGGAAACGGCTCCGGGATATGCTGGCGCCTGCATTTTCAGCAGCGTACACATTTCCACCATATACTTGATACGAAGGCGGCTACCAGAAAACCAGTGTTGTTGGAACACATCATCAGCGCTCTGGCATTTGACATCATATTCAAGCTCATCTTTGGGTATCCAGCCGATGCCCAGGCGGAAAAGAGTGCCGATCTTCGCAATCTGGACGCAATCATTAGGCGAGAATTTGCGATCCGAAATTCCTGGAATCCACTCACGAAGCTGCGACTACGTCGGGAGAAGGAGAGCGCCATCAAGAGGCTGGACAAGAGCATAGAGTCAAAGATACGCGCATGGTTCGATGTAGTTGAGCACAGCGGCATCAATGTTAGCAACAAGCGGAGTCTCAGCATAATGGACCTCATAATCCGCGAGAAGATCCTGGATGCAAAAGCTCGCGTGATCCCTGCTCGTCTCGATTCTGACTTTCTAGAATTGGCGGTCAATAACATCAAAACACTGCTACTCGCTGGCTCTGGCACCACCACCAGTACGCTATGTTTTGCGTTTATGCTGCTCTCCATCCACCCACCGGTCGTGTACAGGCTCCTCTCGGAGCACGCACGCATCTTCTCATCTGACGTCGAAGCGATCCATAAACTTCTCCAGAACGAGCCGCAGCGACTAAAGGAACTAGAATACACAGCCTGTATAATCAAAGAAACCCTCAGGATCTACCCAATCGGTAATTCTGGTCGAGCTCCCGATGATCCGGGCCCCATAACTTACAAGGGAAAGCATTACCTTACGCACGCCAATACGCTCATCTGCCCTGTACAGCAGGCATGGCAGGTGTCTGCGGACGTCTTCCCCGATCCTGATAGCTTCAATCCCGACCGCTTCCTCGACATGGACAAGACAAGTATGCTGGCTTGGCAGCTATTTAAAAGGGGGAACCGTGTGTGCATTGGCCAGGCACTCGCAATGGAGGAAATGAAGACTGTTTTGCTGTATACCGTCCAGTTTTTCCAGCTGACTTGCCATGGCCTGAAACCAAATTCAAAGCCAAGAGTTCCTTGGACGTGGATGGATTTGGTGTTTGGTGATAGGGCATTCCAGGAGTTGTTGACAAAGGCGAGGCCGAGAGATGGTATGCCGATGAGTGTCACAAGAGCATTGCCAAGCTAGATTTCAAGATGAAAAAACGAATTTGGCTTTTTTAGTTGCTTTAGGCTTCTGGATTGATAGAGGAAACCACCATCTGATCGATATTGAGTTAAAATATGAGAATGTGAAAAAGGAGAGCGCGTGGTGCAATATGGAGAAGGTATCAAAGAGCAACGAAAGCTGCTCACAGCTATTAGATCACTAACCCAAAGTTCTAGTATTTCACTGGAGTATATGTACAAGAGTGCACCGTCTCTAACAACAGGCTTACAGAAAACGAGCCTTAGCCAAAACAGCCAGATTATAGCCTCTCATGTTCACAGGGCTCATTCCGAAGCCGAACTCCCGAGGAATTGCGCCGAAAGGTAGATCCCGCTTGAAAGCTCCCGGCCTAGTACAGACTCCACCCTTCATCTTCGCAATCGACTCCAGCGGCTTGCTGACCCTCTCCCCTAGCTTGCCTACCTGCTCCGTCGTCATCTCCCTACGCGTGCTCACCGCCTTCGCAATCTTCGCCGCATCCATCAGTGCCAGCGGCGACAGCACAATGCCAAAGATCGCCAGAGGCAGATTATTCTTACCCTCGACAATGCTCTGGATATCTAGCGCGATATCGCCTAGAACGCCGATGGTGGCTATGACGTGGGCGAAATTTGCGAGCGCGGCGACTGTACCGATGATCTGGCCGGCGATGGGCAGGAAGAAGAAGATCGCGAACAGGAAGGCGAGGATGATGTTCTTGCGCTTCTCTTCTTCCATGTCGTCGACAGTGTCGATGATGTCGGACATTTGCTTCACGGCGCCTTTGATCATGAGGATGGGAAGCGCGAGACTGTCAACTAGATCGCCTGTGTCTGCTTCGTACATTTCGTTTTTGATCATCTCGGAGACGTCGTCGCTGCAGCGTGTTCATTAGTAGGAGCGTAGTGGGTGAGTTAGGAGGGCGTTAAAACGTACAGATCAGTGCTAATGTTCTTCAGGTTGTTGTAGGCTTCGCTCACGACGTCTTTGGGATCGATGATGTCCTCGCGGTCGTAGCCGTCTAGGACGGGGTAGTTGTAGTCCCACGATCTATCTTTACAATGCTTATCGGTAGGAGCACATTCCGAAACATGGTGAACGTTTGTGAACTTGATGCTGTCCTCGGAGATGCCCGTATTCGTGAGAAGGTCTGCCTAAAACGCGTCATTCTTACCGTCTCTAAATTTCCAGTAGATGGCATTGGCATAGCCGTCGGCTGGCTCTGGCCCTGCGCGTAGAGAGAAGTCGGGCGAGCAGGGACCCGTCTTGTTCTCATCTGTTTCAACGTTGATGTTAGCAGCGGCTTCAGGAGAAGCTTTAATGGTGGCTTGCTTACAAGAAGTCGGCATCTCACCGCACAGCACCTCGGGATTTTCACAGACAGTATCCCAACTGCCGCAGCTTCCTCCGCACCAGCGACACTCTCCATTGCCGGGGTTGTTGACATATTTACAATACTTGCAGCAAGTAATGACCTCGGTAACGTCGCACGTGAAGTAGTCGTTGCCCTTGTCGTACATGAACTTGTTGACCACAGCCTTTCCGGACTTGACGACCGCATCAGCGTAGGTCTTGAACTTCTTGTCGTAGCCGCCATTGATCAGCTTATCGTAATCAGCGAGCGCAGCGGTATGCATCTTCTTGAGTACTACAATGATTTATCGATCTTTGCAGTGCCAGGGAATATTGTCGCCGGCTTTTTCGATGGCTTCTATGCTGTCATATGACCCCTCGCAGGCGGAGAGGGCTGGTGGCCATTCTTCGTATTGGTCCCAGTCGTCTTCTTGCTCGTCGTTGAGATACTTGTCATCGGTGAACCGTTGTGGATCGACAGCCCAATCGATAGTGCCGTGGAAGTTCAGACCCTTCCAGAGGTTGCGCCGCGTCGATTTAGTGGTTTCAGTCATGTAGGCTACCCACTCCTGTCTGAGATCGTAGTCTTGTCAGCGCTAGCTGCGAAAGTTGGTGCAAAAGGTCGGACTCACCATCGTAGACAAGCATATCAGAATTGGAGTCGAAATCGTGCCATGAGTCAACCTTGCCTCCCATAGAAATGATATCGTCAATTTCGGCATTGGAGATGTAGCCTGCTGTACCAGTGCACTTGCCCTTCGCAGCATTGGAATTGAGCCGGTCTCTGGTGAAGATACACATAGGTTCTTTGCAGCCCGCCCGAGACATCTTGAAGCTTCGACCGTAACTCGACTCGCCTAGATCGATAGTAAGCGTACTGCAGAATGCTCACAAGCCCCGGACAAGGAGGGGTGGGTCCTACTCACCAACGAAGATTTTGGATGTACCAACTCTGGCCTTGGTTATCATTTCAAGCGCGTAATTTGTTTCTGTCAAGTTCACTTGGTGAATAGTCAGTAGGGGCGTAGCGTCCCATTTCCGAGCTGCGTTCTTTCTTACCATGACTTCGAAGGCAGTTCCCTGCTGAGCAACCTTCAATAGCATGTTGATTTCCAGCATCCCATTGACCTGCAAGAAATGAGTGATTGCACGAGAGCTGTTGAAAATTTGTGGCCACAAACCGTGAAGATCGTAAGTCATGTACACAATGTAATCGAGTAGGTCGGCCATTCAATTGATCGGAAAAGCCTTTAGGTACCAATACGATGCCGGGGCAGCAATCGACAGGCTCTTCCCCGAGGGTAATTTTGACTTCATGACGGTGAGGAATCTGAAGTAGTTCGGGCCGTCGGTTGGCTGGCCGGGTGGGGTACCGGGAATGTCTATTGCCTGCCAATGATGTCAGTGTTCCTCCTAATCGCGTATTTCCGTTCAGGAGGCAGTACCCCTGGATATTCCCAATCAAAGTCTACACCGTCCAGACTATTGTCGTTTAGGAATTTGGCGATATTCATTGCGAACGTTTCGCGATTCGCCGGACTCATGGCCTTGCGAAGGATGTCGTACGTTTCTGGCTCGGTCGAATAGCCCCAGCCACCAAAGGTGTGACGGTTTCTCGAGCGTACGTCACAGCGGAAGAGGTGGAGGAACACTGCATTGTGTCTAATGTACGCGCGGCAGCCTATATGATCAGGCGTGCGCTAGTTATCTTACATAACCAGGTATTCTGTCACGTGATCCCATTGCTTCCTGCATGCCAGCAACCGTCACAAAAGGAGATGATCTTCTTCTCCGAAATGTTTTTGAAGCTGCCCTACTGGTTGTATTGATCGGTAATTTTGACGGACCAGTCAGCAGTGTTGACTTCAGCGAATGCCACTGTAGTCAATGTTAGTGAAATCCCATTTTCCCATGGCTAGTAACGTATTAGGTCAGCAAGTGCACGTTCCCACCAAATGCACGCTTTTGCCAGAATCGGCACCCACAAAGTTGAGGCTGTAGACCTTAATATATATTGTAAAATCGCAAGATTTTTTTAGAGTAATAATTAGGAGAGGTCTCTAAGTAATACTAGCACTTAATTAGCTATTAAAATCGCTACAGGAGTTGTATTTTGTGAGTGCGAGTTAAGATACTGTTACGGCATCCTTCCTATATCCCCTAACACTACTAAGTCCTATTCGTACTATTAATAGTACGCCTAGAACTATTCTCTAAACTTTACCCTATCTATTATTTAGTTCGCGCACTAAAGCATAGACTACCCCCTAAGTATTTCTGCTTTATACCTATTTCGCTATTTCTATTCTATATATAACGTCTTGTATCTATCTAGATATTATATGTAGTAATTAATTAGTCTTCGCCGTAAGAACTAAAGGCCTACTCGTTGCGTCCTTGTAACATTAATATTATCTACTTATACTTACTATCTTAGAGCATATACTTAACTCTCCTGCTCTTAAACTAGCTCTAGAAAAAGACTCTCTTTAATTTACTAAGTAATCTAATAAAAAAGCCCTTTTTATCTATATTATAAATATGTTAGCTGTTATAAGCCTAGGCTTCGCCTATGCTTTAGTAGAATAGAGGTAAGCTTACTTATATAAATAAGCGATAATACCTTTAATTCAGCCTCTCCTCTCTTAAAATATATATATTATTATTAATACTTATTAAAATTCTACTCTAAGGCTAGTTTATAACACTAGCTATTAATTCTATATTATTTAATTATATATTTTTAAAGCTTAAAATATAGTAAGTATTTAAAGGTAGAATTAGCTTTATAGCGTGTAGCGTTAAGACTAGAGGTCTATTATAAGATTAAATTAAGCTTATATTACTCTATAAAGCAGGTAGGCTACTTGCCTCCTGTAGGTTTTCTAGCTATTTCTAACTTAAAATTTTATACTATATTAATTATAGGAGGTAATCCTTAAGCGTAAAAGCCCTTAATATATTATGTAAGAGTCTTTTCTTGCGTAGTATTAAGTAATTATTAGTTTATAAAGTAGGCTAATATTAAGCTAGTTACCCTACGCACGCGCCGCAATAGAGTTAAGTAATTAACGCTAAATGTCACGGTATCCTCCCTAGATCCCCTGACACTGCTAAGTCCTGTTTGTACTGTTATTAGTACGCCTAGAACTATTCTCCGAACTTCACCCTAACTAGCAGTTAGTCCGCGCACTAGAAGCACAGACCACCCCCCTGAGTATTTCTGCCTCGCACCTATTTCGCTATTTCTGTTCTGTACACGACGTCTTGTATTTACCTGGATATTGCACGTAGTAATTAATTAGTCTTCGCCGCAAGAACTAAAGGCCTACTCATTGCG
>MU005573.1:663856-810499 GCA_010405425.1 Lentithecium fluviatile CBS 122367 | reverse complement strand
GAAGGCGCCTGACGGTCCAAACTAGTCACTCTAAGCGAGTGTGAAGACCGAAACGGCAGATTGTACTACTAAGACTAATTAGTAATCCCTAACTCTAATGAACTAAGGATTAAGTTACTCTAACTCGTGCACGAGTCTCTCGTTAGTAGCCACCCTGGCAGAGGGAAGACTCTTAATATCCTTTAGCGCGAGTATTACTGGCCGCGCATGTTTAACACTGTCCGACGATTCGTCGCCTGCTGCCACACCTGTCGTAGGGCGAAGGCTTCCCGTGAGAAGTACCATAGCTTGTTGAAACCGTTGCCTGTACCCGAACGGCGATGGCAAGACATCTCCATTGACTTCGTTGTCGACTTACCTAAATCTGAAGGCTGTACAAACATTATAGTGGTAGTTAATAGACTGTTAAAGTACCGACACATAATCCCCTGCGCGTTGATAATAGCCCCCGCGATGGCAGAACTGTTCCTCTAACACGTGTGGGTCCATTACGGCCTGCCTAATACTATAGTGTTTAATTAAGGAACACAGTTCGTCTCTACCTTCTATAACGAACTGTGCAAATAACTAAAGGTTTAAGCCTAACTCTCTACTACTTTCCACCCTAAGAGCAATAGACAAACTAAGAACGCGAACGCTGTAATAGAACAAGTCCTCTAAGCATTTATAAACTACTAACAAGATAACTGAGTACAATAGCTACTAATAGCATAGTTTAAAGCTAATAATACGACCTCTAAATCTACACGAGTTTCTCCGTTCCTTATAAACTATAGACAACACCCCTAAATAGGTTTTAAACCCCTAACAAACACAGTTCGCCCGGCCTATCAGGCACTGCAAGTAGCTAACGCGAATAAGATAATTAAGAAGATGCGCGACACAATTAAGTTTATACGCGAAGAGTTATTATAGGCGCAAGCTATGCAGCAAGAATACGCAAACTGGACGCGAATACCTGCCCTAACGTACGAAGTAGGCGACTAAGTGTGGCTCAACGCCTAAAACATCTGAACCAACCAACGGTCGAAGAAGCTAGACTAGAAGAACCTTGGCCTATTCCCGGTGGCCAAAGTAGTCTCGTCCCACGCTTACTAACTAAACCTACCTAGTAGCATAAAGATACATCTAGTATTTTATGTCTCTCTAATCCGACCAGCCGCGCCTAAATCTAATTACCTACCTAGCCAGCGGAACCCGCCCCCTAAACCTGTTATAATTAATAATAAACTAGAGTTTATTATTAAGAGCGTTAAGAGAATCCGCTACAACAAGAGAAAACAAACCTAGGAATACCTAACCCAATAGACTAGCTACGACGAATTATCATAGGAGCCAGCTGAGTTTCTGGAAGAGACTGAAGCAGTTAAGCGATTCCACACCCGATACCTAAACGAACCGGTACCTGGTAGCCCGGCAACCTGACGCCCGATTTAAAAAGAGAATAGGGGGGGGGTACTGTCACGGTATCCTCCCTAGATCCCCTAACACTGCTAAGTCCTGTTCGTACTGTTATCAGTACGCCTAGAACTATTCTCCGAACTTCACCCTAACTAGCAGTTAGTCCGCGCACTAGAAGCACAGACCACCCCCCTGAGTATTTCTGCCTCGCACCTATTTCGCTATTTCTGTTCTGTACACGACGTCTTGTATTTACCTGGATATTGCACGTAGTAATTAATTAGTCTTCGCCGCAAGAACTAAAGGCCTACTCGTTGCGTCCTCGTGACACTAAATATTTTTATAATCTGCGCGTAATTAGGCTTTTTAGGAGATTTAAGTAATTTAATTACTACAAGAGCTGCCTTAATTGCTGCTATATTAGTAGAGTTATCGCGTGTTAAAGTTTACGCAATTTTGGTGGGAAGCGTGCATTTGGTGGGAACGTGCACTTGTTGACCTAATACGTTAAAGGGTATCGAAGTTTCGGAATGCGCAAGGACAGTATTGAATTACAGTGGATATGGGTATAGGAGCCGTCGGTATTGGAATTTTTCAAAGTTTAGTGCAAGCATTCACGGTTGAAGTTTCATGTCTCGTAATAGCCGATTCGAGCATACTGGGCAGGAGGCACAGCTGTGTTGATAATGGTCGTACCGCAGCTCCACACACAACCATTCTGCAGCTTCGAAGTGCCAGAAGAGTTACCTGGTTCATACTCGCAGAAAGAAAGACTGTGAGTATCGAATATCAGTTACTTCGACAAAATAGAATATTAAAGGACAGGGACTTACGTGATGCCACATTGTCCCCATTTGTTACAGCATGCATTCGGCGGACACGGGTTGTAGGAGTCTAGACTTTGGTCTGGAATCAGGACTGTTCCAGGTTTAGTCGGTCCACAGACGGCGTTCGGGATAGGATACGGTAACGGAGCGTTTCCCTCGGACAGACAATTGTTGACGTCAGCCATAAGCTGGTTGCAGCCCATCCAGCTCTATGTCTGTCCCTCGTTCCACTTGTCAATGTCTTCTGTCTTGATGCCGTTCGAGGCGGCGAGAACATCACACGTATCATCAGTCATGACGCGGTACGTGGCACAAGTTCCATCTGCGTTCGGCTTGGGCTTGAGGTCTGGCAAGGATCCGGATGAGCAACATACTGGCTGGCCTGGGGCAAGAGTTGAACAGAGTTTTGGGTCCGGGTTGTACTTGGTGAGGTCGGCGCCAGAGATACCGCATTTGGAGGCGAGAGTACCGCATCCGTCACCAGACACAACCTTAATGTAACTGCATTCTGCCCGGGCAAGCAAGTGAAGTGCTTGCTGTGTAGTCGCGCTTGCTGATGTAGTGTTCGAGAATGTACCGTTCGAAGATAGACTGAGAGGAGACTCAAAGATTGAGACACCTTTCAACTCAGACGAAGAGTCCAGGTCGCCCACGCATTTGGCGTCAGACCAAGATTTGATCGCGTTCTGCACGGTGCTGATGTTCTTGGATGTGAAAACGGTAGCTCCAAAAATGCGGTCAGAGGCACGTCCTTTGCCACATATCTGTGCGACCAGAGTGGACGCGTCTGCTTCCGATCCGACACTGTCCGAAATTTTCTCAATGACGTTCGAAGCAGTCGCTCTGCCGAAGAAGCGTCCGGAGTACACACCCGAGATAACGCTCCTGGTGTAGCTGAACATGAATGGCGATGCATCGCATTCCACATCCTCTTCGGAAAACTTCTTGAGGTTCGCGAGGCCGACGAGCACCGCTTTTCTGTCCCCCTGATTCCCTTCACCGCTCCATGCAAGATTCACAGTAGCGGTACTTTCGACAGCGGTGGAATTACAGTCGTCAGCACGCTTCGTGAATACAACAGGTTTCTTGGAGCTCGATCCGTTGAACTCGGCGTTCGTCGTGGTCGATTCGTTTCCGCCAGTAGCTGTGCAGACGTGCAGTTTCGTAACCGTATTGGGGTCCGCGACAGGATTAGTAACGGCGAAGTCGAACAGCAACGGCTCGTCGCACAGAGCTAGTCTATCCATTGAAGTATAGACAGTCCAGTTGTTAGGACGGCCTTCTTTGCAGGGGATAGGACAAGGATGAAGGTCGGAGAAGAAGCTGCCAGAGAGGTCGAATCCCATGATCTCTGTATCACTCATAGAAAAAGCATCCTGAGCATTGACTGCACAGATGGCGAGGAAGGTCCAACATGCCAGTCTGGCCGCCGCCGCACGACCGACGAGACCACGCATGGCTGTTGAGAAGATAGTTGGGTTGAAAGAACGACAGGAAGAGACAGGAAGAACGATCTGTGGTCGAAAATGCAATGAAAGGCTGACACTCGGTGGGGACGAAATCATGTAGGCCGATATAAGTCTAAGTCTCAGCCGAAGACTCAAAGGTTATCGGGATGGAGCAGCAGACTAGGCAGACTACAGTGATCTCTTTCGGTTGGCGGGATCTACACAGTGTATCCTTCATACCAAGTGATGTTCGAACAGCTTGGCCCGGAATCGTTAAGTTTGTTTGATGCTTAAAGCACGGTTCGGTAAGCCTCCAGACCCTTTCCCGGAATAATCAGCGCCTAGGCTGCAGCCAGTCCGAACCAACATTGAGGTGCGAATTTCTGGTCACTGCTTCTTTTCAGAAGCCTGACATTGAATTTGCCATTGCCACACGGTTGAGTTGATTGGTCCCGGGTCCTCTGAATCGTCGCCCCCTTTCCCCGCTGTTGCTGTTGCGGAAGCATAGTCGCGAATCATAACAATTGCAATAGTCATTTACCGTAGGTAATTGAGGGGCCTCAAATATTGCGAGGCTGCGATTTAGCGTCAAAGAGCCGTGCGAGAGGCGTGCAAGTTGAGAACTTCGAAGGGCTGCACAGGGGTATTTTACCGCTCGGAGATCGCTCGCCAAGCCTCACCGCGGAAATGGGGGACTACAACATATCGATATTGTCTCTATCGCAATTTTGGAGTTACACCGCCCCTATGCTAAAACGCTCCGACCGACTCCTCCGACTCCTCCGACTCCTCCGCCCCAAGGGGACAACTCCCGTCCTTCTAATTAGCCCAGCACTCGCCCGAGGAAAAAGGTCGGGTAATGAGCGCTTGCGCTTCACCATCGCTCCTACGGCATTTTCAGTCGTGTGAGGGTCTAGAAACACTCGCCAAAGATAAACGTCACGGACGGGAAAAGTAAACACTACCATCCTATGGTAGAGTATTTACAAATTGGCCAATTTCCGTGGCTCACATTACTTTCCTGAACGGCGATGGCGAGGCGGATTTGAGGGAAGTCTTTTCATAGGAATTTGCCTGAGACGGCATCTGGAATAGTCGAAATGATCCTACCTGTTGTCAGCCTCGCGTTCCGGTGAGTCGTGAGGTTTGAATGCAACAGATGTCGAGATACTGATCTTAGCGTCCGAGAATGATGACCCAATGAGGCGTACGTACCTCCCGTTGTACCACTAGGTCTTATGCTTCCACTGATTCTCTATGACTTCCTGAAGATTCTCGCGTTCGTTTCGTGCAATTCTTTCGTCATTCATTCACATTCCCCTTACCATCTTCCAGTCACTCTTTAGATATGAAGCCCTTTCAGGCGACCGTCACACTACTAGTGTGGCTTTCGATTTCAGCTTCGGTGTTCAAGATACGAGGCGCTGCTGAGCGGTACGTTGCCCCAGGTATCCACTCGAGCCCGACTGACAGTTGTGCTTCCAAGTGCCATCTACTTCAATGCATATCTGCTAGGAGAAGCGTACGGCAGCGACAACTCCAAGATGCAAGTCGCAACCGGCTGCACAGGGGCACACTATTTCAAGAACATTCTAAAGTTCCACTAAACAAGTAGTAAAACAGAAGCATTAATTCTTCACGTTCGCAAGCAGACATCTCTACTTCCTTCTATTCAGCGCATTAACCCTCTTCGCATGCTCATAAACCAGGGTCTTCGCCTCGTTTCTACGCGGTCGTTAGTACACGTATCTGGGGCTAACTGAAGAACAGGCACAGGCACAGGCACAGGCACTTACTCTTCCAGGAAGATGGTAAACCCATCATCATGATTCTTCCCATACGAGTAGCCCCCATACCCAAACTGCCAATACATATCCGGCATCTTCTCCTTTAGCGACGTCGCTTGCCAGAGTGAGAGCGCCTCAATCCGCGTTGTATTCGACACCTTGCCGAGGTACTCTTGTCGTTTTTGAGGCGTGAGCCAGCCTATTCCAGTCAACAAAAGTAGGGAAAACAACAACAGAATGCCATGGAACTTACCATACTCCTCGTGCACAACCGGCTTCCCAACCTTCCTCCCCGATGCTCCATGATCCTCAATCCACTGGTCCGTCCACTCAACCGTCTTGCTCCACCAATCCGGATACGAATGGAAAGTCCCGAAATCGATGCCCCTCAGAGAAAGCTCGAGATCGAAGTCGCCGCCGTCGTAACCATTGTAGAAACCGTCGGTAGAGTTACGGTTGAAACCGCCTTCACCGCCCCAAGTCACGAGGTGGTTCTTGTCGAGCTGCTTGACATATTTACTCATTTCGTCGATCCAGTAGGTCAGCGTCTCGGTTGTGCATTTGGTGCTCCGCGGAAGGTTCCGCACCGAGTCTGCGCCGCAGCGCGGCTCATTACCGAGTTCCCAGGCCATGATTGCGGAGGAAGAGGAGTAGCGGGTGACGATTGCTTTGAGATAACGCTTGAATGCCTTTTTGATCTGAGGGAGGCGGTAGAACTAACATGTCATCAGCATGCCATTCCCAAAAGTTCATATATGGTGGGGAAGAGCTCACATCATCGTGGTACTTGCCGCCCAACTGCACCGTATACATGTCCATACCGCCATAATCCGCCCAATTGTTGGTGAGCGCGACAATGAGTTTGATACCCGTCTTCTCCGCTGCGGCGACCACCTTGTCGAAGGGTTCCAGGTTAATCTCGCTCGTGCCGTTGGACCACCATTGCAGCACGTTGGGCGTTGCGCCAGCCCCCTCGTCCCCATACTTTGGGAGGCCGTCCGGGATGTACGTGCGGTTCTTGTCATTGAATCCCCAGGTTCGGAAGACGTTTAGGCCTGCAGCTTTGGCTGCGGCCATGCCAGCTTCGACATCGGAGGCTTTCTACATGCAGATTAGCAGTCGGCGGGCGGAGAGAGCGGCGCAAGGCCAATTGCCAACCTCGTTGAATGGGAAGTAGTATGCATTGCTTCCCGCGAAATAAAAAGACTTCCCGTCAAGCATGAACTTGTTCCCCTCTGTAGTAACAAATCCGTGCGGGACCTTTCTGCTAATGACGGCAGCGGTAGCTCCGCCGATGAGGAGAAGGTTGCAGAGATTGACACGCATCTTTTTGCTCTCACTCCTGTGAACACAAGACGGAATCTCCAAGTATTCAATCTTTTCGAGCAATTGGTAGCATTTGTAGTCGACAACGCGTGACAACCATGAGCAGCCTTCCCAAATCAGGCACGGAGGACAACAGCGCCTGATCTCCAAAGATTAGCGCGAGCATATTGCGGTCGCGAAGCTTGAATGTCAAAAATGCGCAATGATTGGTGCAGAATTACTTCCATGACGAGGGTAAAGGTTCTATGGCTGGGTTTAATTTGTTCGAGAAAAGCGGCGCGCCTTGGCGCCGGTAAATGCTGGGGTCGGACGTCAAAAACCCTGGAGTCGCGGACCTGCAGCCGTTGGAAAAATTTGGAGCCGAGATGCAGAGCCCTAAAATAGGAATAGTGTGTGCTTCTCGAACAATCATGAGGAGCATCGTTGGCGATGAGCCTATAGCATTAGATCTGCGAGCGCCACGCCGAGGTCGCAAAGGGCCTTACGGCCGCTTCATTGAAGTGACTAGATCCCCCCCATTGCTCATTGAGTCAATGTGAGTAATTCATCGAGGCCCCTTCGCTTCGGGACAATTTATACACCGTCGCGACGAATGAGGACACGAATGTGGCACTGAGAAGGATAGAAAGGGTAGAAGGAAGAAGGAATCGTGGGAGAAACTGTGAAGAGAGATGACCTGAGACGCTGTCGCGCATTCGGTTTTCGGGAATGGATTCACCGTGACCATGAAAGAAAATATGGTTTATACTTACTCCCCTGGTAATATGACTGTAATTATAGAAGTGTGGAATATCTGCATGCCAGATTGACAACCGGATGCTCGAGAGAAGGCTAGCATACTTACTTTTGCCGATAGTCTAGATGAATTCGAATTCCAATTGAGGCAATGCAAGATCATGATCAGTTCTCGACGCCGCGGGCCCAGCCCAGGAAGGCGGCGAACTCGCCCACCTTGACCACATCCTCGGCGACAAGCTCGGCAACCACTTTGCTCGTGCCTCGTGTCAGCCTGTGGATGCTCCGTACCGTGTCGGCTTCCGCGAGCGGGATGGAGAGGAGAACAGTGTCGGGTCGCCGATCGGTCGCGGCGTTGGACGTAGGCTGGACTTGACTTCTGTCTGAGGGCTCCGCCGAAGCAGTGGCAATTTTGCGCGGGTGGCCGCGTTTCTTTGGGGATGGAGCAGCGTCGTTTTAGCGAGGACGGCCGCGCTTCCTGGCTGGTGGTGGCATTGCATTGTTCTCTTCTTCCAGAGATCGGCCAGGCTTGGTTCATCGATTCTTGTGTTGAGTGTATGTGCGGGCGGCCACGCTTTCGCACTGGCGGGGCGACAGTCTCCAATTCCGGGATAACGTCGGCCGTGTTGAACACATTATCGCAGGCATAGCGCACGACGCCCTCCGGGTCGGAGGTGACGATCGGGTTATCGCAGCACTTCTGGTCGCGACGTCTCTTGGGCGGGTCGTCCGATTCGGGATTAGGGGGGGGTCGATCGGGGTCGCGATAGAGTCTTCGAAGCCAGACTCAACGTCATCGTTCGCCGTTTGTGGATGAGTCGCGCCATGTCAACGGGCGATGAGGACTTCCCCAGTTGTGAGAAGAGGGACATTGCGAGCGACTGGTTCGTCGAGGATGTTGCTGTCCGAAGATGAAGGTGCAGGAAACGCGAGGGGGCTAGCGCGATCCATGCCCCAAAGATGTGAGGTCACGTGAATGATTACCAATCAATTGATCGTTCGCACCACTACTCCAAAAAAGGCAGTGTACATGTTCCTTGGCGCAACCACATTGCACGGGTTAGGCTGTAGGAAAACAACTCATCTGTTGTCAGTATCATGCTATTGGTCGTGCTTCCATCTTACAAATACAAGGTGTTGGGCGAGTCCACATCTCATGACGCCGCTCTCCCACAACATAGAACCGATCCAAACCCGAGCCTCGTCCGGATGCGAGGAAAGCGACCTCTGTTTTCGTACGCTGGTACGCCAGAATGCCTGTGGGAATCCGTATACTCGTCTTCAGCCTTGCTTTGAAATGCACTCGGCTTTTGTCTGCACCACAGGTACTTAATCGACTCCACGTCCGCAGAATGTCCAGCACATCGGATCCATCAGTTACTTTGCTACTCATATACTCTCGTCTCGCGATATATTCAAGCCACATCTTGATTCAAGAAGAGGTTCAACCATGTCTTCCCCTTCAGTCCTTTTGATCGGATCGGGTGGATACGTCGGCCACTTCGTCTCCGAACAGTGTCTGCGCAACCGATCTCGACTCCGCCGGCTCGCCATCCTCACAACTGAAGAGAAGAGGTCAAAGTTCTCCGACATTGAGGCCCGGGGAATGGAGATTGTTTTGGGGCCTTTCGATTCACCCGAATCGTTCAAAGGTACGCAAGTCTCTACTGCAGTTGTAAACTGAACATGGTGTTTGGAGATTGCTGAACTCCCAGGCTTCGACACCGTCATATGCATGCTCGGCAACCACGCCATGAAGCGCCAGCCAGCCATCATCGATGCTGCAGTCTCAGCCGGCGTCAACGAGTTCTACCCCTCCGAGTTCGGCTCTGACATTTCCCAGGGAGGATACCTGACCAATCGCTACTTCCGCGACAAGCAGGTCACACGCCGACACCTAGTCGAGATGGCGAAGCGCGTACCGGAATTCAATTACACGTACCTTCTGACCGGAGGCTTTGCCGAGTTCGCGTTGGAGCCGATTTTCGGTACTGATATTGAGAAGCATACGTTTACGTTTTACGGGACACCGGACAAGCAGGAACCTTTTACCGCGATTAGAGAGTAAGTGAAAATACCCCAAAAGATTTGGTTAGCAATGGCAGCTAAATAGATCCCTCGCTAGCGTCTCCAAGTACCTCGTCGAGTCCCTCTTTCTACCCAAAAGTCCCACCCAAGAACGCCAATTCCGCGTCATCGGCGGTCTCTACGCCTGGGGCGACATAATCGATATGGTTGAAAGGATCCAGGAAGTGAAGTACACGCATACATACCTCCCCCAGCAAGCCGCCGTCGACGCGGCTGCGGAGTGTGCGAAGAAGGGTGATGTTGATGGCGAGTTGGCGTTCTCACTCAAGGCACTTATGGGAGATACTAAGGAGATTGGAGTCCCGAAGCCTTGGGATAACGACAAGTTCGATATTGAGCCTGAGGGGTTGGAGGATTCTCTTAAGCGATTCTTTGGAGAGAGAAAGGGGTCGAAAATATGTTTGCTGTGATATTTGGTAAATTGGCGAGGGGAGAATTGCCTGAATCACCGAGTGTCAGATTTCGCATAATCGGATTGGGTTGATTACGGAGCTGGGAACATACACTTCGTCTAGGCCCTCGCGAATCTTCCGACGGCACAGATGCTCAGAATGATAAAACTCTACAACTTTTTTTTGACTACATGGTTTGGATGTGAAGGCCTGGCTGAGTATTAAAAGTGCGGGGCTTCGCCGACTCCGCCAGCCCTATCGAAGAACCTTCGAGGGGAAGCAATCGCCAAAGAGCGGGATGGCGCAAGCACTAAAGACGGCAAAGAAAAGGGATAGATGCATGGTGGAAAAGCATGATCATTTTCCAACATCTTACCACCCAGGGTGGATTGAAGATTCCCAAAATCTATAAGCCTCTACCGATACAGGCCGCTCTTATCTACATCGCCCACCACTCATTCCCCCAAAGCAAGGTCGCAAAAGAATTCCCATCCATCCTCAACGACATCACTCCAGGCAGCCCAACATCTTCAACAACCACAAGCCAATACTCTCTCCTCACCTCCCTCTCCATATCCCCAAACAGCTCCGCTATCCCAAAGCCGTCATAAAAGAAAGGCTGCACTTGGTACAGTTCCTCCTCCGCTCACTCAAACAGCAAATCCACATACCACTCCGCCTCGGCGTCCAGCATCATGTCTTCCCACTCATACCGCCTCTCTAGTTTGAAAGGTATTTTGCCAACTTCCGCCCATCGAATCAGCACCACCATATCCCACGCCTCCGGCATGTACATGTCAACGTACAGGTCGATCTCGCCGTGACAGGAAGGACAAACGACAAGACCGCATGTGGTGCACGTCTTGTAATCGTAAAATATGTGACAATGGCAGATGGCACATCTCTCGCTTCTCTAATCGAGTGCCACCACTTTAACGCTTAAGTCTCGCCAGGCGTGGTCGCAGTCAAGTGTGCCGAAGGAGAGATTACCACCGCCGCAGGTAGGTGAGGGTGGTGAGCGGGGGGTGTGGACCCGAGTTCGAGGTGCGGATGCTGAGTGTCGTGGCATCATCCCAACCGGCGTTGTGAATGGAATCATTCAGAACTTCCGCAGCTAAAGGCTCTTCAGACGGCCTGCTTGCTAGCTGCCTTAAGGTGTCTTGGCAGCTCAGGGTTCTTGGCTGTAGTCTCCTGCTCTAATGGTGTATGATAGTAGACAAAATAGCTATCTATTTAAACTTTACCTTCCCCATGTTCTTTCTAAGAATTGCTTTCTTCAACAAGCCCTTCATTCCCTATCCCTAGCGAGAGCTGCCCAAGGCGATTCCGACCTTCGCGATCAAGCCCGTGTCTCGATACAGCCTTTTTCCGTCTTTTCGTACCCTTCCTTATCATACCAAGCCGCCAGATCGCCATAGCTCGGGCATCTCTTACGCGCATGGGAAACTGGGAAAGGAAGTAGACACACAAAGCAGAACTGGTGCTGGCAGTGCGTGCATGTCATGTGGTTACAAGCCTCCTTGCGCTCGATCCACATTCTGCATCCTGGACAGCGTTTGATGCGACAGTAGGAAGAATACGCGGGCGTCCACTCCGGTTTCACTCCAAGTTTGTCGGCATGGTCGCAGCGATGGTCTTTCTCCCATTTCCCCTTGTAGCCTACGAATGTCTGGGCGCCGCATGCGCATTTTGCGCTCGTGTATCTGGCGTCATCGTTGCAAAAGTTGGTTTTGGGGAGGAATGTGCCGCACTCTACGCAGTACACGCGAAGCACGCACGAGACGTAGTACTCCTCGCATTTTCGCTTATGCCGCGCAACCACGTCTAGGGTGAGGAGGTGTTCGACAAGCCGCCGGGGAAGAGGACGACAACATTGCGCAGGAAAAGGGTTCAGGCCCGTATCGCGGACAGTGAGATCAAAGGCGCTGACCACGCATGCGTTACAGATGTAGTGTGCGGTGCAGGGTGCGACACCTTCATGGATTGAGACTTCGTCTTGGCAGACGTAGCATTTCGCAAATCTCGGCGTCGTCGGCCATGCCTTCAAGACAATCGTCGTTGGATTCAATGGCTGGTTTCTCCGCATCGACAGGAGGAGTCTTCTGTCGTTCGCGCCGCCTCGTCCTATGGCTGTTTGGGGCAGAGGTAGCGGCCACTTTCGCCACGGTGAGAAATCAGGTTTGATGGAAATTCGAGTCTTCGAAGTCGAATGAAATGGTCTGAGAATGTTGAAGCCGGAATTATTGGGAATTGAGTCCTGTGACGAATGCATGGATCATAAATGGGATCAGATAGTGGCTTGGCTCGGTACCTGCAGTGGGAGCGCGGTACCGCTGGTAGAGAGAAGTGATCTGGAAAGTGAATTTTTTATAACTCGGTTGCGAAGCAGTTGATGTGTTCTCCTCGTAGATCCTGCAGTTGAGGGCGATCTGAACTGCGTTCCAGAGTTCAAAGGCTTAACTTTAGGTAGAAGGGATCTGTCCTGGGTGAATATGCGCGCTAACCGTGGTATGCTGAAGTCTCTGCCAAACCAAGGCTACCGCGCATTTGTGAAAATTGACTTCTCTTGTGCAGTGGTTGTACGTGAAAAAAGGGATGGTGAAAGTCTTTTCAGGCTACCTCTTGGGGCCACTGACTCCGCGCAGATCATAAGCAACATCTGCTTGTTAGGACCTCGAAAGTTGGTACACCCCAGGAACGGGAAAAAGAATATGCGGAACGATTGGACCGACTTTACCACTTTTCCATACAACCATTCTCATTCTATTTACCCTTTGGCAGATCCGTTGCCCAAGGGTACGCCTCCGGCATAGCCTTCCAACTCCCCAGGTCATCGTAGTTCCTGGTCGTTGTCTTTCCTTGCAATATCTTCTGCACAAAAGGCAAAACATCCGCGTAGCCACTCATGTCGCAATGACCGCCCTTCGGGATCGCCATGCCCAGTTGAGGGCCCACACCGAGCCAGTTGTACACAGCCTTGGCGGCGGGGAAAGTAACGGTGGCGGTGCCCTTCGAGTCGGTGAATTGATCCGATGCGCCCTGTTCGAGGATGACGGCCCGTGGAGCGATGGCGGCGACGATGGTGTGCGCGTCGTACGGAAGCTGGGTCGATTTCCCGACGAACTGGGAGATACCAGAGGATGTCCACCATCCCGCGCCGGATTTCTATCCACAATCAGAACCATCATACATGTGGCCAGGGCGAGTGAGCTCACAGAATTCTCCAAGTTCTCTCCTTGGCCGCTGAGGCTGTACCGGTAAGGACCAGCACCCTGAACTCCCGAGCACATGGGCATTGTGACCGCAATTCTCGCATCGAAGAGTCCAGCCGCCAATGCGGCCTTTCCTAGACGAGAGCAGCCAGTGACACCAGACTTCTTCGCGTCAATTTCGGGAACTTTAAGCTCGATACCGTCTAGAACGCGGTGGAAGCCCCACGCCCATGCAGTGAGAACACCTTGTGCCAGTAAGCATTGTCAGCAAGTGTGACGACGGGAATTCCCTACCAATGTCTTTGCCGTTGTAGAGAGTCCAGAAACTTCCCGTCTTGGAGTTGCTGTCTGCTGCAACCTTTCCGTAGTCGAACGTTACGACAGCGATGCCGGCCTTGAGATAGCTGTTGTTGTCGATGCCGCCAATCGCGATGACCACCGGGAACGGTCCAGTGCCACTTGGTAGGTTCACTGTCGCTGAAATAGTCGCTGTTTTGCCTCCGGTTGCAATGGAAACGTCCAGCTTGGTTCCGCTTCGCGTCGCGGTGACAGTCTCTTTCGAATGATCGGGGTAGTAGCCGTACTGGTACTCCTGGAGCAGCTTCATTATCTCCGGTTGCCGGCACTGGTACCATTCCTCCTTTGACTGTACACGAGTCTTTCCATCGAGGTAGAGGAAGGGGTCGGGCATCGTCTTCACTGAAGGACAGGCGGCCGCTTTGGGCATCGGGTTCGGTGTGGCGGGACATGTCACGTTTGCTTGCCGGGGGAGGAGGTCCAGCATGCGCTCGAACACGCTTTCTGGGGTAGGAGCGCCATGCGCAGCGACCAGGAGTGCTGCGAAAGTCAAGATGTCGGAACGCATGGTGGGATTCGAGACGTGCTACCCCGGATTCAAATGTTGAAGTGCATGCGTACCGGGGAGGGCAATTATAATAAGAACTCGAGTTCAGCATGCCCCACAACATGTCCGTAGACAGGACAGCGTTCGCCACATTGAGTGTGCGTGTGACACCGAGTCAATCAGACCTAGATGAGGCATGTCGTAGACTTCATCTATGTCTCGACCTCATTCGGTAGTCGAAATGTGCCGACAGGTTGTGTGGAGCCGAACCAAGACGGGCAATGAAGGAGAGCGCCGTTTGTCCGCTTGCTATATTGCGCGGCGAGGAAGTGGGCGATGGTGCTGAACAGCCGGTCGAGATGTTAATTCGTCCGGATAATGGCAGCCCCCGGAATAGTAGGGATGAAAGCTCGAAGCGGAATGGACGACGAATTGTTATGGAGAACGCGCCTCAGACAGTAGGCAGGTTCAGATTTGCAGGTCGTCCAGATGTCGTGTGGATGCTCATGTGCGCGGCTTGCACGTGACCGCGCGAAGTCGTGCAGGCCAGTCCTCCAGTGTGGTCCATCCAGTTGTTGAGGCAAGATCTGGGGAGGCTCATTGGAGAGGGAACGATACAAACTTCGTGCGAGCTGATTCAGCCAGGTGGAGCGCATGGCACTTGTGCGTGCGCCATCGAGGACGTCGTTGATGCCGGCGAGATGGGAATGTTGTCAGTGAAGGACGACGCGCATCGCATTGTTGTGCGGATCGTGCGGATTGTGCCGAAGTAGTGCCGGACGCGGCTTCCCCCACCTCCAGCCACCCACTGCAGCCACGGCTGGCGGCACCCTCCCCCTAGATACGCGACCGCGGCAGCTTCATTGTTATCATGCGCGTCGCCCACGGTACCTTCCTCGCTGCGTTTTCCCTGCTGGCACTGGTCCAAGCAAAATGCTACGAGCCGACTGTCGCCCACCCGCTGCCCGAGTATGACGCGGCACACCCCATCCTGCGCAATGCCTTCGCCCACATCAAGGCGCTGCTCACCATCGCTGTCCAGGCACCCGAATATGCCACCAATTCCTTCTCCGTCCAAGTCACGTCGTCCAAGGAGTCGCTGTGGGCGCACCACCACACTGCCCGCGAGCGCAATGCCTCCCGCCCCGACATCCCCGAGGTCAACGGTGACGCCCTGTACCGCATCGCCAGCATCACCAAGGCCTTCACCGTGCTCGGCATCCTGCAACTGCACGCCGCGGGCAACCTCAGCCTCGAGGACCCCATCGACAAGTTCTTCGAGGGCCTGCGGGGGGAGCGCAGCGGCAGCATCCCGTGGGGCGACATCACGCTGCGGTCGCTCGCCAGCCAGCTGAGCGGCATTCCGCGCGAGTTCGCCCAGAGCGACATGATAAACGCGCCCAGTGGGCTGACCCCCGAGGACTATGGCCTACCCCCCGTGTCGCGCAAGGGCCTGCTGGAGTGCGACGAGTACTCGCCCGACTACGAAAAGGCCTGCACCGCCGACGATCTAATCCGCACCATCACCGCCCGGGAGCCCCTCTTTGCCCCGAACCAGCAGTCGACCTACTCCAATGTCGCCTTTGAGCTGCTGGGCCTCGTCATATCAAACGTGACCAACCAGACATACGATGCCTACATCAACGAGGCCATCTTCAAGCCCCTGCACATGTCCAAGAGCACCCTGAAAACGCCGCCCGACAGCGCCGGCGTGATACCCTCGGGGCCGGAGTACTGGGACGTCGACGAAGGTGTGCAGGCCCCGACTGGCGGCATCTTCAGCTCGTCGTCGGATCTCTCCAAGTTCCTGCGCTACGTTCTGACTCACTACAACGGCATCACCACTTCGGCCAACTGGATCCTGCCCGCCTCCCCAGGTCGGGGCGTGCGCTCTTATTACGGGATGCCATGGGAGATATTTCACACCGACCGCGTCCTCCTCAACTCGCAGCGCGCCGTACGATTTGTCACCAAAGGCGGCGGTCTGCCGGGCTACAGTTCCATTATCATAATTCTGCCCGAATATGACCTGGGCATTACCATCCTCGTGGGTGGACCTCCGGCTTTATTCGAAAGGCTCCAGGAAATTGTTACCACCGAACTAGTGCGCGCCGCCGAACAGCTTGCCATCTTGCAGCTCCAGCAGCGCTACTTGGGCACCTTCATCTCACCCGATCCGTCCTTGAACTCATCACTTGTCCTGACAGCTGACCATCGTGGCCTGGTCCTAGAGAAGTTTATATCAAATTCCTCTGACGTTATGGGCACCCTGTTTCCACAATTTTTTGGTCCGGATCGAGCCAAAAATATGTACTTCCCGCTCGTGCCAACATTGCTATATAGAGATGAGAAAAAGCAGAAAGGAGAGAGGTGGCGATTCGTGTATGCTGATAAGAGAACGGACGCAGAGCCAGAAGTCTGGGATGATTTTTGCCCCGACAACATTGACCTGCTGCAATATGCCGGAAAGCCATTCAACGAGCTCGTCTTGTGGGAGGGCCCGAATGGCATCATTAACGACATACAGCTTACCGGCTTCAGAGCTAATTTGACTCGCATCATCGTCGGTGCTGACTCCGAAGGGCGGGAGAATCTAGAATTGTAGACCGCAGGGATCCATGCGTTCCGCGGTAATCTGTAGCCCTGCGTGAGTTTACAACGCCCGTACATATTTGAGTTTCATAGGATCGGAAATGAGCGCCGATATAAACATAAGGCAAATGCATACTGATGGCTGCGCGAGGCCTTCGTCGAGCTTTCAAAGGTTGAAACAAGCTCTTCTTTGTTTTGGAGTCGAATCTATCCGGATGTGGTTTTCCCATTCGTTGAACCCTACCCCAACCCCACTCTCTCGGAGTAACCCCAAACTCACTGTCCTACTATCTTGGGGTAACCCCAAAGCGGAACCCCCTTGAACATCATGCTTCTGGGTAACGCTTGACGTCCACTTCCTACTGCTCGTCCTTTACAACGAAGCCGGTTAGCGCGAATGACATCACAAGCGGGATAAGATGTGTCAAGCTCCCCTCGATGTCTTGTGCGACTGTTATCTACCTTCCTATTCGCGTAGGGACCTGGTCCTCGGAGCGTTATCATCGATCTGCGTCGCATCAACTGGCAACGGCCATACAAATGTCTCTTCGCGACATGGGTCACACCTTATCGCTCGACATCGTGGGCTTTTCCACGCATAGCGTTGATTTATCTGCACTCCTCCAACCTGTACCTCTGGTATCTTTCTCCAACATGGTCAGATACTGGACAACAACGAGCTCAATTGCCGTCGTTATTTAGGAAGCAGAGTACTGTCAAAATAGCCGTGGAGGGTGGACTACATGCGCGGCAGCACTGTGCAGGGCGATAATTACTGAGTATAAGGTTGTAGCTCCGCGCTACTTGCACCACCTACTTTTGAGAGGTATCTTGATTGCATTCTCATTAACGGCACAATGTCAACATCTGCGGCGACCACACTGCCCGTTGGCGCTGGATATGGTACGTTGCTACCAAGCCTCATATCGCAGGTGCTAACAAGATTGCAGGCGTCGTCGTGGGCATCGGATTTTTTTTCGCCTTCCTCATGATGGGCATTTCACGGCTGCAGAACCGCTACACGATGTATTCCACAAAGCAGTCCGAGGAATTCAACACTGCGTCTCGATCCGTCAAGCCTGGGCTGATTGCTTCTGGCATCGTCTCGGCGTGGACTTGGGCCGCTACTCTACTTCAAAGCTCCACCGTAAGGACCTCGTACCAAAGCTGGTAACTATGTAAACTCACTGAAGTTAGGTCGCATACACGTACGGAGTTGCAGGACCCTTCTGGTACGCCGCTGGTGCTACAGTACAAATCCTGATGTTCTCAGTTCTTGCATGCAAGACAAAGCAGAATGCGCCGCGATGCCACACTTTTCTCGAGATCATTAACGCCCGGTATGGAAAGTTTGCGCACCTGGTGTTCATGCTATTTGCCTTTGTTACCAACATTCTGGTTGGGAGTCAGCTTCTGCTGGGTGGTAGTGCTGTCGTTACCTCCCTCACTGGCATGAATGTCTATGCTGCCATATTCCTCATCCCGACAGGTGAGTACTGAATTCCTGATTCAATGTCTTGTATCTAACAGGCATAGGCGTCTGTGCATACGTGATTCTCGGCGGCCTGCGAGCGACCTTCCTTTGCGACTACTCCCATACCTTGATTCTGATGATCATCATTCTCTACTTCATGTTCAATGCCTACGTCGTCAGCCCGCTCATCGGCTCCCCTGGGGAAATGTACGAGCTGCTCAAGAAAGCAGGCACCCTTCGACCCATTGAGGGCAACCAAGACGGATCCTACCTCACCCTCAAATCGAACTTCGGCCTCATCTTCGGCGTCATTCAACTATGCTCCGGATCCGGCACGGTGTTCCTCGATCAAGCATACTGGCAGCGCGCCATCGCGTCGCGACCCACTACCGCCGTACGCGCGTATCTGCTGGGTGGTCTCGCGTGGTTTGCCATACCATTCGGCTTCTCAACGACGATGGGGCTTGCGGCCGCGGCCCTCACGGACAATCCACGATTTCCCACGTACCCCAACCCTCCCACGTCTCAAGAGATTTCGTCAGGCCTAGCGGCAGCATACGCGGCGAGTACTCTGATGGGTCAAGGTGGCGCCGTGGCGTTGCTGATCGTGCTATTCATGGCCGTCACTTCGTGCGCATCTGCCGAATTGATTGCCGTGTCCAGTCTGTTGACCTTCGACGTGTACAAAGCGTATGTTCAGCCCAAAGCAACACCCAACCAGCTCATCTTCGTCTCGCACATCATGATTTGTGTGTTTGGCGTTACCATGGCGGTCTTTGCGTGCATTTGGAATGCAGCGTCTATCGATCTAGGCTGGCTATTCTTGTAAGTTCCCTCCTCGGATGAGTTGAAGATCCAGTCACTAACATCGTGCACAATAGGGTCATGGGCCTCTTGATTGGCGGCGCCGTCTTTCCAACAGCGTTCGCCATCACCTGGAAGAAGCAAACCTGCATCGGCGCTATATCAGGCTGCCTCTCCGGCCTTGCAGCAGGCATCATCGCCTGGCTCACTACGGCAAAGCAATACTATGGCGCGATCAATGTGCAGACCACCGGCCTGGAGTACCCAACTCTGGCAGGAAATCTAGCAGCCATCATGACAGGTCTCATCGTCAGCGTCTGCGTGTCTATGATCAAGCCCGATGACTTCGACTGGGAGATTACACGCGCAATCAACGCCGGTCCAGTTATCCAAGGCACGGTCCCAGAAGGTGTGGCCGAGCCCAAAGGCGACACCCAAGACCCTGACTCCAGCGGCGAGAAAAATTCCCACAGTCCGAGTCCCACCCCCAGTTCGCCCACACCAGCTCCGCACGCCCCAACCATCTCCGCCGAAGAAGCCGCCCTCCACATCTCCATCGGTGCCGAGGACGAACCCGGCAAGCTCCGGGCCGCCTTCAAACTTGCAGTCATCTCTGCCACCATCATCACCTTCATCATGGACTTCCTGGTGCCCATGCCCATGTTCTTCTCGCATTACATTTTCAGCAAAGGGTTCTTCACCGCTTGGGTGGTGATTAGTTTCATCTGGGTGTTTTGCTCAAGCTTTATTAGCTGCTTTTTGCCGATTTGGGAGACGAGGGGGTTCTTTGGGGAGTTAGTGAGGAAGGTAGGGAGGGATGTTAGGGTTGGGAGGAAGAAGACGTGACGAGGGTATTTGGTCGGGTGGGAACGGTATGATACAATTTTGAAGTTTTATTCGTGCGGTAGTTAGCTCTAGATTTGATATTGTTTTGATGGCAACGCTAACATTTAGGGATTCGACATGTGAGAATCACCTTGTGTACCTATACTTGATCTTTGAAGATAAATGGGAAGCGGAGTCCATAGCGAAAAATTAGCGTTTGATGCGGTGTCCTCGTAGGCTTTGGATTTAATCATAGAGGCGCACTTTTTTGCATCTCGTGCTTCAAGCCAACTGGAACAGAAATAAGCTTGTGTTATTACATTCTTCAAGTTTTTGTGCTCCACGTCTTTCTTTCGCATGCACTCGTAAAGGGTATATAGGTTCTGCCATCTTCGCACTCATGCGAGCGCCAACCCACCAATTGCAACAATAACCACAAACACCTGCTCAACCATTTTCCCCCTCACCCTCATAGCAGCTCCAGTAGTGGTCGTAGAAGTCGCAGCAACAGTAACACTCGAACTCGTCGACGTGGAAGTAGCACTTGGTGTCAACGTGGAGTTTTGGGAGCTTGGAAGGGAACTCTCATTGACATCATCAGAAGAGTCGTCGTACAGTTGATTGCCGTCACTTGCTCTCGTCCACCCCAACTTGGCGTTCTTGCCGTCGACTGCCTTGGCGCGAACGTAGGTATTCAACTCCACATCTGACAGATCTATAGTAGTCTCGAAGCCGGTTCGCGTGGCGGAGGTTACGTTGTACCAGGTTGACGAGTTGGTTGCATTGGCTGTGTAGACGATCCATCGTTCCACGTCCGTGGCACCGTTCCATGAGCAGTATGCCTTGTTGCCGTCCTTGTCAAAATGGATGTCCGGTTTCGTTAGCGGCTTCCCCTGCCACGCTAGTCTGTACGCTCGGTATGAATTGACCACGTTGGTGGCACCAAATTGCACGTCTAGGAGTAGGTTTGCGTCCTTGTCAAACTCTGCAAAATACGGCTGGCTGCCATAACCCAAGAAGTAGTTCGTGTTCTCGTCGCTGGGGTCGATAGCTTGCAGGCTGCCTTCATATATGGCCAAGGTCTGGTTAGCGTTGTAGAATTGGTTGGTTAGTTTGATTGTCTTCTGATCTTGGTCGACTGCAAACAAGAGACCGCGAGAATAGCCTACAGCATCGGTGGGCCCGTTGTCGAAGATGGTCATGCGCGTTTGGTTGTCGTTGAGCCAGCGAGCGTCGTGCTGGAATGCAAATGTCGCCTCGTCCTCGACGTCAAAGTCGGACTGCTTGCCCTGTAAACGCCAAATGATGCTGCCGTCATTTCCAGAGATCTTGTAGACACAGTCCATGACACGCGCGGAAACAAGATAGTCTCCGTTGCCGTCCTTTTGGACCGAGTTCATGTGGAAGTAGTCGAATGGGGCATCCTCTGTGCCAACGTCCTCAATGGTGTTGTATGTCTCGTTCAGTCCGACGTGGGTTGTTGCATTCCAGCTGAACACAAGCTCTCCAGTTTCGATATTGAGCTCCTGGAAGATGCAGTCGAAGATCCATCCGTCTTCGACCCCGCCCAGCTCGGTAAGATCCGCTTGTTTCGCCGTGTAAATGATGACGAGAGCGGTGTCGTCCGATGTGATGGCGAACTCGTGCAAGTCTCCCAGGTTCTCGAACCCGACAGGAGAAAAGTGCGCGATCTCCACGTATGACTGATTGAGAATGTAGTAGGACCCATGGCCGTATCCGTTCAACAGCTTGCCGGAAAAGAATGTGAGGACAGGCTCGCCCTTGTATGTTTGCGCCTTGAAGTCGAAAGGCTCGGTATAGTTGGCGGTCCAAACGAGTGTTCCCATTCGCTCTTCGGACATATCGTAAATGGTGACCCAGTTCTGGCCCGATGTAGGTTCTCCATCAACCCCGATAAACACGAGTCCATCGGCCAAACCCGTCTTGTTCGAATTGATCTGGAGCTGCGGCGGTTTCACATCTACATTGGACATGAAAGTCTGATAGGGTGTTCCCGAGGGATCATCTTTTCCGTAGGTGTCAATATCGAACGAGACCGAATCCTGGGCTGTAACGAACGACAGCGCCGTAAAGGCCCCCACAGCGAGCGCGCAAGGACCCCACATCGTTTTGCTGTCGAGCTAAGCAGCAGCTTACAAGAAAATCGACGCAGGGCGGCGGGTACTATCCAGTGCTTATAAGGCTGCTTTGGCACAGAACACGGGACAGATTCGCAATGGCAATTGCCTTGCAGGTACGATCTTTATATTTTCGGGTAGTACAGTAGTTGTTTCGATTAGCGCGGCGGGTAGTGGCGCAAACTAGGCCGCCTGCACTGATAGCCACGCGTAAACAGCCGCACGCAGCGCAATTTGGGGGCTGGACTGGCGCGCGATAGGGTGATCGTCCCCAGCTCTTTTTACAGTTCTGCAGGTCTCGTTGGGCCATGCTGCTCGTCGGTCTTAGGCGTGCATAGAGAAGAGAAAATCATGATGAATAGAGGAAGTGGGCGTTGGTGGGCTGGACCGATTAGTGAGGGGTCCAGCCGAAGGCGGTTAGACGCCGACGACGTCACGTACAACTAGTAAGCGCGTGCACGTGCCATCACAGTGAATTGCCTTCAGGACCGCCAATCATGACTTTCCCATTCCGCTCAACTTGATAAGCCGGATTGCGCTAGTGAACATTTGAAGAGATGTGCGCGCTTGGTAACTTTATCCCCCTCTCAAATGTATTGCGAAGAATTAACTGATCCATGCAGGATTCGCGCGTACACTAAGCCTTATGGAAAATCGCAGCCTTGCGCTAATCGTGGTAGGCTTCAGAGTAAGCTTGTACTCGCCGACGGAGGCTTAAGCATCCCTCGCGTTCTTGACCTGCGGGTGAGAACATATCACATGTATGGACGGAGGGAGAATCCGTCAGCTCTGATTTCAGTACGCTCGAACCGACCTCTGGACAATGTCGCGCGGAATGCCCGTGGGCGAGTTTCTCATTCACGAGAATTACAGTGTCCGACGGAACCAACACTTTACGACTAGTGCTATGGACTACGTATTCATCTCGTTAGATGCATAGTAACTGTTCTAAATGGATGGATTATCCCGCGGAAGCTTGTTCTCGCCATCTCCGATTACGTCATTACGCCACTCTCGATTACAATCCTTGGTCTCCAGTGCCCATCCGTTCACGTCTTTTATACTAGCAGACCACATCACAATTAAAGCGGTCTCGTCGTTTGGACGATTAACGCCTGGAACTGATTCCATTGCGTCTCATCCTTCAGGATGAGACAGCAGCAGAAGAAAAACAAGGCTTGAATGTTAAGCGACTGTCTGGGAGCTGTCCTCGGCCCCGAATATCTCCAAGTAATCCACAGGAAACTCATCGTCACTTAAAGCACCGACATCGGAATCGTAGAGATCAACATCCTCGAACATTCCCTGGTCTCCAGACTCAACCTTGGCCTTTGTTTCAACGCCAGCGCGGCCAGTCTCTGCACCTACTTTTACGCCAACGTTGAGATCAGTAACCCTTCGATTACCAAACATCGCTAGCATATCACCTTCCACGTCGTACTTCTCAATCCAAAAGACGTCCTTGGAAGTATCGTTCGGGTCGTCGCGGTCGATGGGTTGGCGTGCTTGTCATGCGGCCGTTGGGCCTGGCCACCGAAAATTCGGCCGATAAACCCACGGTTATCGTCTGGCACACGCTCATACCATATGCAGCGATAGGACAAGCACAGAATCATATCCTCTGTGTACTCTCCTTTGCGTGTCTCCTGTGTGCCGTAACGAGTGTGGCGCATGCCTCACCACAGCGGCCTAGACACATGCGCACGTCTAGAGAACTCAAAACGACGCGAAAGTAGCTGTAACAGTCATTCGAAAACCACACGCGGTGATTTGATTTGACGAGGGAGTGGTCGTGGTGTTCAAAGCGTAGCGCCTAGACATGCGTACTTATACACTAACTCATTAGAGTTAACTTTAGAAGATCGCTTCGTCCGTCTTCTGTGGAAATTCCGAAGAATCAGTGTCGCGTTAGCGCGTACGCTGAGCCTTATAGAAATCATAGCCTTGCATCTATCATGGTAGGCCAAATGGCGAAGCTTCACTTCAATGTCGTGCTCCGTGCTCACTATCACGGTCAGGCGCCCTATGTTTTTAGCCTGTGAGCGTCTCTACTACTTCTTCCAGACACATTTATTAAAAACATTGTGGCATTGAATGTCCAAAAGATTCTGCTATGATACCTTTATGCGGTAAGCACGGCTAATAACAAAGTACGACTCGAGCCGTCGAACACGCCCCACAAGACTGTACCTATGGTATACTTCCTAAGGAGGCGGATTTCCAAAAGAATAAATTGTTACGTTCGGTGCGAGAGGGGCTTTCCGCTTGCCGAGCCCCCGTTGTGAGTAATTCTGTATTGACGAATCCGGTCTCACGTGATTCTTTGGGCACTTTGCACGAGCACCTTGGGCACTTGCATTCCGCAGGCTCGGGGTTGCACCACCTGATGCTTCAAAGTCAGCCTGAACATGCGCCATTTTCTTCTCATCAAATCACCCAAGGCTCAGACGACGAGCCTGATTGGCGTCTAAGCGAGAGGCGCCGCCTGCGTTTCAGCCTTTCGCAGGGCAGTGCTGTGAGTCCGTCATTTCTCATCGAAGGCTGAATCCGAGCAGTTGATATATATTTCGGCAGCTAAAGATAGGAGTCCAGCGTTCTTTCAGATCCCATTAAAATGCCTCCACCGACGGTTCATGGGATATCGCTTCTGGCATCTGGAGGGATTATTCTTTCGGGAGTAAGTGATTGTCCTTCCCGATAACTACCACTGATAGTGTAGCGTGGTGCCTACTCGTCAACGACAAAATCGCTATCTCTATTTCAAATATAGTAGCGATTTCCCTCACACTCCGCCTCGCAAAGCTGCTCGTCTTCGTCAAGCTCGGGGTTTCTGCCTTGGATCGGTTTATCCGCAGACTTCGTTACAATAATGGAAGGCTCCACCTACATGGGGTTCCGGGACTCTCCGCAAATCAGCCTGTTCACCATGACTCTCCAGCAATTGCGCTACAGGCTCTACCACCCGCTTATCCAGCCCTTTCCGGTCGACCTCAAACAGCTAGCATTCCACACGACATTGAGCTAGCGACATCTGAGCAGAATGCCGCTGCTCGCATTCTGCGAAGTACTCTGAGCGAGTATATATTAGTGGACCGGCTTCGGCTGAATACAGCCCCAACCAGCACAATCGACGGCGTCTTACAAAAGCTCTTCGATATTGCCCGTAACATCAAAGAGCACTGGTTGAGCATCGTCGGAGGTCTTACCGAAAGTCTATTCTTCTTCGCAGTGTTTGCTGGATATCAGGTCATCGCCATTGCATGTGCGAACCAAATCCTTGCTCCCTCCACCGTTCGTTCTGCAAGTCTGAATGCTGGTTCCTGGTTCCCGGATGTACAGAGTGGCGACTATATGGGAAATACCTCTATATTCCCCCAGATATACGATCATTATACCGAAATGACCTTTAGACCTGTCGCATACGCTGGTAATTGCTATAAAGATGATCCCCGACCAGAGAAATGCTCGCTCTTTCACGTGCCTAAACTCCCTTTCCGCAAGGTCCACAATGCTACTTGTCCTTTCTCGGAAGGTATGTGCTTACAAGGACAAACTTCGGCATACGAGCTGACTACTGGCTTTTTGGACGCAAAGTTGCTAGGCATTAACGAGAAGTACAAATGCCAGTTCTGGATTCGCAAAGTATGCTCGCCTCTTAGAACCAACGAACCTTATATTCTCTCGAAACCAATTGGGAACACCGGCGACCGCCACGTGGAATACTACTATGGCGACGGCTGGGGCACAGTACATAAAGGAAATCTAACCCTTATTCAAGTCGTTAGTGATCCAGCGGCCTATCTGAAGGGTCAGCCGCATTACTCAATAATGTAAATGCCAACGGCCTTCAACAAATACGTTACCGTAAGCGCTTACAATCTCGAAGAGAGATTCGTACCGACTCCATTCAGTAACCCTTTAGTAAACCTACCAGGGAGTGGAGACCCGAAGTACGTGTCAAGGACAGCAAAGTAACGCTTTACTTTATTCAACCCATCAACCTCGTGTACACGGCGCCCAGCCCTGATCCCATATTCCCAGCCACTGTTCCAGTGCACAGAATGTTCAACGGAGATGTCCTATACGCCACTGCCCATCAACACTCCACAGTCCTAGCCTGCGCCGACAGCATCCAAACTCGCCATCCCGCTTCTCACAAACTTTGGTTGCCCCGCTTTCAAAACATCTCTCGGTTGGATGACGCAGAGTGGCAACACCCACGCGTTCATTCAAGCATCCACATGGTGAACATGTCATATTTAGCCTCGGAGTTCTTCGAATCTCGATATGAAGGGATGGCGGAACACTTTGATGCGCCGCGTCGACTTCGCAGTTTCTACTCATCTCCGGTCGATGCAGAGCAGTGGAAGCTTGAAGTTGACAAGATGTTCGCTACGAGATTGGCTTCTCTGCAATTCAATGCATTAGGTCTCGCTGAGGGTCACGGGAAAGACCTTCCCCGTTCGAGAAACCTGCTGGATGGGTATGGCATTCATGTGAAGAGGAAAATACTATTCCCCACTAATGGCTGGCGGAATGTCAAACTCGATGCCCTCGGGGTTGCATTCGCCATCTGCATTGCTGTTATCCTAATCACATGGCGCGAGATGAACGAGGTAAGAAGCATTCGGTTTGTGCAGAATGTGGGTGTGCTTTCTGTTCTGAAAGCTTGGGAATGGGTTGCAGAACAGTTTGAGAGGTTTCATGAAATTGAATACGATGTCTTGTGTTATCGTATCGACAAAAAGATGGAAGATTTGAGGAAGAGATTGGGGGTTTAAGAGCAAAGGTGCGGTGCTATGCTCTCCTTCTACTGCCTGCGGCTGATGCGTTTATCAGTAATAGACTGCATTTAGGTGCTGTGTGCGACCATGGTTGGTATTCTAACGAATGACGGGGTTTGGCGGGTACCGGTGGTAGGAGTGGGGCTACTTTGTCAACGGTGACGAGTTGTCAATTTTTTTTTCTCGACCTCCGCACACTCTATAGAGTAAATCGGAAACACATGCATCGATAATTTCGTACACTCTGTATTACATGAGGAAAATCTATACCAAGGGCATGTTGATCGCGCACTCCAACATGAGTTCGTAATCGCATGGGAATCCAGCGCAAGCGAAACCCCTATGCAGATATCATGGGATTTGATCATCAGCGCTTTCCCTGATGCTGAATTTCTTGTTGCGGTTCACAGGAACGAATACCTTGCCACCCTGCTTGTCGGTGAGCAATATCAGCACACAGTCATGCTCAAAATATCGCTGCAACGATGAGGTAAGGGTGCGCGAAGTATCGACTATGGCTTAGACAACCACACTACCAGATTCAACAACTATACAGCAGAGAAATCTATCAATTCCCTCCTCATCACTCTCATAATTCCACGTACAACAACCCTCCTCACACCTCCCTCCCCACCCACCCCAAACACCTAAAACCCCCGCCCAGCATGTAGATCATGCCCAAAATAAGTACCCCAACCCTTTATAACCACGCCCCCGAAACCTCCGACCACAAAAAAATGACCGCCCAAGTCATATCCACTCTCACTTTTCTCAAATCCGAAATCGCGAGACTCGAAGCCGAGAAGGCCAGCCTCAAGCTCGAAGCAAAGCTTAACAAAATGCGTAGCCGCAACCGCGACCACATCATCAGAATCGGAAGCTGCACAGTATCAATTTCGTTCTTTATCGAACTGTTCAACCGTCATTATGTGGCGTACCGATCCGACGGGAGCGTTTTTCGCTGTTGGAGTTGGACTGCTGATTGTTGTGAGTCCTTCCTTCTCGCACCCAGTGCTGCTTGGTGGAATTTTGACTCATTTTTGACATAGGCTGCTGCAGTGATGTGCCGACTGATATACTATGATGGTGCGTGGGAATGGTGAGCTAGATGGTGTAGGGTTGGATGGCTGTGTTGAACACATCGGGTCAAACGCTTGAGAATAAGGGCGAATGTGGGTGTCACTTTGTCTCCATACTTGGTATGGACGCGCACGGATTTCACTTGTTGAAGGGCGCTGAGATGGACGGACATCGTCCAATCGTAAGAACTTTTAATTGGATAAGTATCTGTAATTTCACAGGACGGGCTGTCTTTCCCAGCCCGCCACGACAGTCCGGATCGATATTCGTCTGGTGGGCCAACAAATCCAGCTCATATTCTTCCATCACCCCGGTAGTGCCCTCCTCGCCCGACAAACCATACATCTTGTCCAAAGCTTCCTTGTATTCTTTAGAGCCGTATTGAGGCCCCTCCTCAATCCACTTCCAGCGCTGAATGTCGCGCTCGGGAAAACATTCCCTCGGATTGGATTTCATAAACTAGATGATGTCAGATAGGCTATGGATGCTGTTAGGATTCTCAACAAGCCCTTTCAGCCAGCCTTCGGTTGAGTGTTTAAGTTCGGCCCGCAAGTATGCTCTCTTGCTTGGACCATCCCATTCGGCCCACTCTTTGGCCCCAGAAAATCTCACGTTATCTGCTATGGTTGCCCCTGCCATCTCGAGAAGTTCCAGTGCCCGTTCGAATTGTTTCATGACAGTCTCATCAGCGTCCGTAATCGCTTCGTGAGGTACACCAATCCGCAGTCCATCTAACCGGGTACTCTGACATGCGTCTGCATAGTTTGGTATTGGTTCGAAGGAGATCGATTAAGTCTCATTATCGAAAGCGCTCTTCCCAGACATTGCCGTCAGTAGATGCGCAGCGAACATCACCGTTCGTGCCAAGGGGCCGACCGTGTCCTGCCGGTTTGAAAGCGGAATGATGCCATCTCGCCCAATCAGACCTGTGGTTGGAGCCACGCCCACGACAATACTCCTCTGCGCGGGGGATACGATGCTTCCGTCTGCCTACCAGAGTCAGCCCTTGACCAAATATGAAGCAGTAGGAGTACGCGCTACATACCTCGGTGCCAACGGTAGCAAATGCAAGCCCAAGGATTGAGCTTACGGCCGAACCGCTGCTGCTTCCTTCGGACTCAGTGCCGGGGAAGAACGCGCTGTATGTCTGCCCATCTCGCACATTCTGGCCGTTGCTCCCGTTGTTGGGTCCTGGTCGGAAATTGGCCCATTCGGAAAGATTGACCTTTCCTAGTAGTATGGCACCCGATTCGCGTGGTTTCTGAGCCACTGTAGCTTCGTGAGGGGCTTTCGAGCCTAGTAGAGCGTATGATCCGGTGGATGCCGAGGTGCGATCGTCCGTGAAGATATTGTCTTTCAAAAGGATGGGTATTCCATGCAGAGGCCTCATAAAATCAGTTCGAGCGATCAACTACGCATTCAAGGTTGGAGGCGTCGTACCCGCGAGTCCCTTTCTCCTGCCGCTCCTTGTCCAGCTACACCGCAATCTTCTCGGCATCAGGGTTCACTTCGAGACCGGCTTTAAACTCATCGTTCACTTCAGATATGCGTCGCTTATACGCCGCGACGAGCTGCACTGAGGTGAATTTCTGGGCGTTCAGACCCGCTGACAGTTCTTCAAGCGTTGCATTGCTGAGGTTTGGAAGATCTCCGCCTACCCGAATTCTCGCAGTGAACATGTTGGTCCGTAGATCAAAGCCACCGTGACGAGGGAGATGACATGAGCGATTGTGTGCGCGTTTAGCCAGGCGTTTGGGTCCGCAGTGGTTCAATGCACGCGCTCAAGCACGATGCTTGGACAGCAAACGCGGGGCTTTGCGAAACCCCGCCATCGTTCGCTAAGGTACCTTGCTAAGTGTCACCACAGGCAACATCAGTGCGGGCTTTTATAATGTGCTCTGGGAGGCAATGATGGGTCGTCGCCAGACATAACCGGTGCTTCCGTGATGAGAATATGTGGTACGCTCCCGAACCATGCGTAGTCGGCAGCTTCCGCTCCAGCATAATCCCCTTTAACAGTGTGGCTGGAAGGTGTGGCTTTCGTGTCAAAGGTGATGACAGATCCGAACTCAATATGCGAACGGAACGAGAACGATTCCTCCTCGGCGGAGATTTTCCTGGACAACTCAATATCGCCTTGTGTGATGGATTGCTCAAGAGGGTGGCGCGGCTTCTTCCGACTGAACGGGTTTCTTGATAATGACTCAAATAATGGCGGGCGATGCTGACGTTGGGTGCTCGTGAAGAGCGTGCGGAAGGAGCCGAGACAAGCGACAATGATAGCTAGATGAATATTAGTTGAAAGTGTTGCAGAGTGGAAATGGCTAACTGACCGATGTTCTGCTCAACTGAGCTCCACATGTACAGCCAACTTGTGTCGTACATAGTAGTGAGCGAGCTAACAAGCGTGATCCTCAAGATGGCGAAGATGATAGTGATAATAACAAGGGAGAAGAGGCCTGCCAGGGCGAGCTTCTTGTGCAGCGGAATGCGTACGTTCCACAGTATCACCATAGGGAACAGCATGACTAGCACACCAATCAGTATGGTCGAGAACTCTATTCGAACGAGAGCGAGCATCTTACTCAAAAAGTCCGTCACAACGTCAATCGCGCAGTTGAACTTGAGCGATAAGAGATTCCTATAGCTTGCGTGCGGTGTAGCGCAATGCGCTTCAATCGTAGCCAGAGACGGCGCAATGCAATCCCATTTGAGCGTCACGAAATTCACACAGTACGTCAGCAGGGTGAATCCGAATATAATCCACCACTGCACGCGCATGAACGTCAATTCCGCTCCAAGTCGCTTAAAGAAGATGAGAAATGCGAACTTGACCGCCCACAGGCTCGTGTAGAAGAACGCTATTACCGCCATGGAGCCGTCGTAGTACTTTTTGATTTCGGCATTGGCCTGGGCCACAGGTAGGGAGAGCGCCCCTGTGACCATTTCCGAGTGGCGGTACATGTACCGGTAGATGAGCTGCCAGATTATCGCTGAAAGAAGCGAGAGGAGCACTGCGAATGAGACAAGTGCGTCATCCCAGAAGAGGCGCCGAAATGAATGGAATCGTGCGTAGAGCCGGAAACCGAGAAGAACTATGGACAGAGCACTGCCGCCCCAGATAGCGCCCTGTCGGTAGTCAGTATGGTATCGCGAGTTGAGTGGTTTCATGGCTTACCAAGAACACTGCCGCAGACGCTCTCGCGGGTTGTGCCGGGCTCTCCATTATGGAGGTTGTGAAAACCGTGGATCTCTTCTGCACTGGAGAGCGCTCCCATGTAGGTCGCTGGGAGGAGACCAGAACATGCCGCAGGCGACGGTGGAGTATATACTCACGCTAAGTGGGCCTCGGTTTTCAAGCACCCAGCTGGACGGCACCGCTCCATCTAAGACATGCGCACCGCACTATACAGTCGAAGATCAGCACTTGGAAGGTTGGGGCAGCAAACTTGGCGACGCTCATCAACACTTGTCTTCAATCGACGTCTAGCGAAGCTGCACCTGATTTAGACAATATGGTATGTCGCGATGCTTCTTGCTGTTGAGTAGCGACGGTGCGCCACTGGCACATCTCGATACGAAGAACCCTCCGCTGTGTCTGTCGTTTTCGATCTGTCTACGGAGGGTGGCTGTGAATGTGAAAGGGGATTCTCGGTCTCCGAACCGAGAGTAGGTGAGACGAAAATGTAGGTCACACAGAATCCTTCGGTGAGGTTCCGGGAAATCTGATTGGCGGATAGAGCTCACCCACTTTATCGGGTAGCTTATCATTCTGTTGTTGAGCGCATTACCCATTGCCCAATGGGTGGGATAGCAATTGGTTATGGTAAAGTCCGCAACTCGAAACAAGGTCTCACTAGTCCAATAGCAATACGCGGAGCGAGATCGTAGGCTTCGCGATAATCTGTCGATCGCGCCGGACCGAGAAATTCCGGTAAGGCACTCTTGAGCGACGCTCTGCAACTGTGCAGCCTTTGTTGGTAAAATACCTGCTGATGCTCAAACTGCAATGGAAAAGCCTCATTTCCGACACACCCTCACACTCATGGCGCTACTATTTCCTGTGAATGTCTGTGCGCTTCATGCCATAACTTTGCGAGAATGCAAACGGCCAGAGTTGAAATGGTAGGTAACACTCTAAGGCACCGATGATCCTACCCATCAACGCGCCTTCCCCAACCCAGACAGTATCCTTGCGACTGGTGAGTGTTTGATCCGCAAGACTCTTTGCAAAGTCAGCAGGATCCATGCTCGTTGTTGCAGCCTTCTCTTGTTCTTTCTTGTAATCATCTTGATGGGATACCAAAGACTCTTCCCGTCTAGATGATATCTCGTATTGAGGGTGTGGGTCTGTATGTGACCTTGACTCGCAGCGGCGGGGGTTCCATGTGCATACACCCCAAATATGTATTGAGTGCTGCTTTGGAGGCCGCATAGTTAGACAAAAAGGGTACGGTTCGGTGTCGTGCACGACATTTTACGAGATTCGCCCGCCGAAACGAGGCCTTGCGTCTTTTTAGTGCAGTGCCACGCAAAGAGTAAGAGTGCCTCTAGAATGCCGCATCCAAAACGGAGGCTGGCTGCATTCGAGACTCCAGATCGTAAGGGTGTGGTGGAGGATGTGTCGATCGCAGCGCCGTTGCGGCACAGCGTTGCCCAGAGATGCTTACCTATACTGGCACATCCGTACACTGAACCCCCTCTCATTAACAGCACAGTATTATAAAAAAAAAATTGGCGAGCGCATTGCCGTGGTCGCAATGGTCTAAGTGACCGGGTGCCGGCTTGATATCGCATGCAGTAGTTGGCCTCATTTCGAGCATATACCACACGCTAATCTTGAATCCGATAGTTTCCTATCGGGGATTTGGAGAAAGATAGAGTGGCTCGGGAGGATCGAAGATTTTAGAATAAGCTTATGGGGCGTTGGGCCAGATTCGGCAGTGGAGGAGGCTGACCGGCCCGATCTGGTGATTTTTGCGCTAGATTAGGGAAATCATAATCAGCGAGATATATCTCTTACTTGCTGCATCGGAATGGAGAGACTCTCTCCATTCTCTAAGAGCGGCACTTACCCGGCTCGAGTTACCCTCATTCGCGTGTTCGCTACTGACCGAGGACGATGCACACACCAGCGATCATTGAAATGCGAGGCGCGATGGTCCACTGTATATATCGGCGTGGGTGGCAGCCCCAGTGACGGGCGCAGCGTGTGAGAGGAGAGGGGTAAGCAACACTAGACAATTTGGGAAAGCCAATGGCGCAACCTTTCCCAAAACGGACTAGTGCTCTCAACGCGCGCCATGAACGCGTTTTCTTCAGCGATTCTCATTCCTCTCTGCCAACACCACCCACCACTCAAGCTGGCGGACTTGTCAGTCGCGATCCACAGTACTATTCCCAATAAATCGAGTTTCGATGCGATTCTCTGGGATTTCTCGTTTTCATTACGTCGCACGCGCAAAATGAAACATGCATCCGATTGACAATGCGATGCGCAATTTCACATCAAAGTAGCCGGCAACCCATTTTTACTCTACATCCAGCATTGACTTGATCGCTACCTCGAGTGTTCGAAAGTCTAAGCCTCGAATTTCGCAGTTCCTGTTTGTCCCCACCTAGGAATTTCCACCGCCATGCCCAATCATCACAACCACCAGGCTTCTTTTTTCCCTGATGCAGTATTCTACAACCTCTCACCTACGGCCCCCTACTCATCCTGCCCTCGCCCCCCCCCCCCCCCCCCTTTACCCCCCAAAAACCCTAAGCCCCAAATCCGCCTAAGCTTCTCAATCCATAACCTCTCCTCGGCCCTGAGTCTCGCACTCTCCCCATACTTCTTTACCGCGCGGATGAGCGCGTAGCCGATAATCACGATGACGGCGAGGAGGATTGCGCTTAGGAGGACAGCGGCGAGGCAGAAGCGGATGATGTCGTAGATAGAAGGGGGCTGGGGCTGCGAGGTGGGTTGCTTCACTGGGTCCGCGATCGAAAGAGAGATGGTGGAGCAGGAAGGTGAACAGGGCGAGAGAGCGCGGAGTGGGGTGTGGGGATTGCGTGGTGGTGGTGTTGTACAGGGCGGCCCGGGCCGCTCGTTTGAATCGTTTGCGGTGGTCGAAGACGGTAGTGGAGTGAGGCTTTTGGGAGAGCGGCCGTGGTGAGGGGTGCTCTGTTGGCACGATAGCGGCTCTTCTGGGTGAGTGGCGTCGCGACATGGACTTTGATCGGTTGAGTGTGGTGTAGCCTGCCATGGGTTGTATGTTGGCGGCGGCGGAACTGACTGTGAGCCCCCATCGCATGCTCGTTCGCGTGACATGTTGATAGATCGAAGGATTTTCACGATTGCAAGGACGAAAAGGGTCGGATGGCGTTTGGTGCTGTATATGTGTACGATGCTGGAATGTCTTCTGATGGAAGCAAGGGGGCGTCACAACGCGACGCAACTTCATTCCTCGAGGGGTCGCACGAACATCAAGAGAAGAAAGCCACCACAATTCGGGGATTCCATCTGAGGAAATATAGACAAAACACACTGCATTCATCTCTACACCCACAAATCCCAACCCCCACCCTTATGCCGCATCATAGTTACACCACATTCCCAGCCAATCGCATCCCTCGACGGCACCTCCCGTCATCAAGTAACAATCAACCAACCAAACTACAGTCCCAATAAAATCAATGAATAGAACCCCCGCCCAAATGCGCGGAAAAGACCTGCAGTTCCTCTGTCTTCGTATTCTCCGATCCCACTCCCTCTATTTTTTGGCCGCAATGTCAGGCGTGGTACAGGGAGAGCGAATGTAAGCAATGTTGCTGGCGGAGGTTGGGCAGTCGGAGCAGAGACATTCGTAGCGGTAGGTAGAAGTGGAATCGTAGACGTAGGTGCCTGGGGAGTAGGCCAGTGGTGGTTGGTTTGCGGTGTTTGGGGGAGACGGCGTTGTGGAAGAGGAACAAGGAGTTCGCGGCTTTGAAGGGTTGGATTTGTCAAAATTTATCGTTATTTGTTAAGAACTGTCTTCGTATCGCTCACAATCTCTGGTATTTAATGTGTTTCTGAAGGAGGCGCAGCGGATCGTCGTTAATAAGGTTAAGACACGATGAAGCAAGGGGGCTGCACTCTGCCTGACTTCCCACCAAGAATAGCCGACCGGTTTGACGAATTTGAAAAGGGAATTGCTACTTCTGTCCTTGCGCACACATGCTGCGCCCGCTCCGACCCAGCGATCCGACAGCAAATTTCCCATCCCAGACCTACGCAACCACCGACTGCCTCCTATGCACCGCCTCAATCTTTTCCTCATACCTCTCAAACGCCGCCGTACCCTCAACATGCTCCGCGAACACATCCACCTCCGTCTTCGCAAACTGTCTGGCAGAGATCTTCTTCTCAAACAGCAAATCTAGCTCCGCGAACGTTCTCCCCATGGGCTCCGGCAGGCGGAAATACGTATAAATGATGGAGCAGAAGCAGATGGCCGCCCAGAAGAAGCCCGTGTAGTTCTTCCAGTTCCACTCACCCGGGTTGAGCATGTACGGTGTGACGACGTTGCAGATGATGCCGACGATGTTGTACAGGTTGCGGCCGAGAACGACCGTTTTGATCTGCAATCGACGCGTAGACAGTTCAGCAACGAGCGAATAGCAGACTGTTCCGACGGTAAGCTGGTAGAACATGGCCCAGACGATCATCATAGAGCCTGTGGCCATGGCGCCTTGAGAGCGGTGAGATTCGGGGACAAGACCGAGGAAACCCATGATGAAGAGCATCGTGCAGAGACCGACTAAACCACCGAGATACAGCGTTCGGCGGCCAATGCCCCACTTCATGAGAAACCAGGCGCCGATGACGCCGGCCATATTGATGCCGTATTGGCCGAGCGCAAAGTCGTACGATGTGGACTCTGGAAGACCAGCTTGTTGAAGGAAGTAGGAGGAGTATCCAGAAAAGGCGTTGCCACTTAGGTTCTGGATTGCCCAGGCCATGCAAACGATTTCTGTGCGCCGTAGATCAGTGCCTCGGAAGCAGTCCATGTATGAGGCTCCCTTCGTGATCTTTTCTTCAAGGGCGGTGGTGTGGACCATCATGGCAACCGTTTCGTCAGCGTCAAAGTCGGTCTCGCGATCCAAGCTGGTCAAACGGAGGAGTGCCATTTTGGCATCATCAAGACGGCCTTTTCGGACGAGCCACCAGGGGGACTCGGGTGCGAGCCAGACACCGATGAAGAGGGGGACTGGCCACATCCATTGCAAGGCATAAGGGATCCGGTAGGACCATTCATCGTCCCGAGTGAGCATGGCTCGGATGACTCCTATGCCGATCGTCTGTCCGAGACCCCAGCAAAAGTTGACGTAGGTAGTGACTGCCTTTTATTAGCATGTGCATCTCTTTACAATTGAGAACGAAACTTACGATATCCACGAAGCGCGACCGGGCACACCTCAGATGCATACGTGATAGTAAGTGTCTGGAAGACACCCCACGGGATACCACAAAGAATCTCAGCAACCAACAAATGCACCACCGTTTGCGCCGTGAAGAAGATAGCCGTAAATGCCGAAATGAGCGCCAAGCAAGCCATGACGGTAAACCTATATCCATACCTCTCGCTCACATAACCATTGATCTGGAGCCCGATAATCTCGCCGACAACCACACCATTGGACAAGCCGGCCTGCCACGGCGCGGGGATCTCGTAGGTGCCGTCGGCAAGCTGCTCGCCATACTTTCGCTTGAACTGCGGAAAGCCGAAGAAATTGGAGAGAAGGCAGACGTCGTAGCCTTCCATGACGATGCAGGTGCTGATGAGGACGGACCATCCGATGGCTTTTGGGTAGAGCTTGATGCCCTGCCACAGGCTCATAGAGTGTTCTTTATCCGTCGCGAGGCGCGCATCGTTGATGACCTTGTCGGCGGCCTTCTTGTGCTCGTCGTAGTCGGCACCAACGGGCATGTCCGTGGGCTGGATGTCCTTCTCTTCAGCCATGGTCACGGTTTCGACGCGACTGACGTTGTTTTGCGCGTTTGTTGGTATATCCGGCAACCGGGGATGGGCTGGGGTGCGCGACCTGGGAAACGGTGTGCATGGTGACAAGGAGGCTCCGGGGTTTTTATGCACAGTGTCGAAATTTGCGGGGTTGAACTATTTCGGCGGGGCTGGTCGCGTGGTCGCTGTGGATCCTGCCGTGTATGGTTGGTGAAATGTGCCAGTGTGCAGTGATACCTTCCTGTTTGGGCTAGGCTGATATTGATAGTCATTGAAACCACGTGACGATTCGTTGGCGTTTACCGAGGACTGGCATAGAATATTCGAGGCCGGCTTGGTGTTTTCGCATGCTATGGCTGCGACTTCTAGAGAGTGTTATCGTCTATGTCGTAAAGGATACTGATAGATTTTACCAAACGTTTGTCTGTCGCGACTTGTCTGATGTTGGCCGGAGTTGCCCAAGCTTCGCCGAGACTTTGCCGAGAATCTGAACGTTATACCTTGAATGGGCGGATGGAAGGAGACAAGACGAAGGCATCGAACATCAAAATCGCATACAATTTTTTCCGTCACCTCGGGGCCATGCGGGTATTAGCAGCGCCTCGGGAATTCTTGCGGCATGAGGCTGCTAAGGCAGGCTGTTACATTGCGGCGGTGAGGCTGAGCGCCGGCTCAGCCTTGCCAGGCACCAGCGTGAAGATAAACATCACACCGCAACAATTGCCTCAAATGTTGCGCGCTGGCAAACTGTCTATTCACTTCTTCGTCTTATTCTACGTGCGATACTAAAGCTCGGCAAAAGCGACTGACGTCTACTAGGGTGGCCCATTCGCGATGGCTCAAGCTGGCGACTTCTCACATTCCCCACTCGACCTCAGTTCACGACAAATTCGTCTTCTTCGGATACTTCCTGATACTCCGAAGGCTCCCTACGCCTTATTCTGAAAACGTATGATGTCGCTGATGCCAACCTGTACACTGCGCTATCCTATACGTGGGGTACCGACGCTGCTGCACACCCGATAACGATCAATGGGTCCCAGTTCCTGGCCCGGCAAAATCTTTGGGACTTCCTGCTCATGGCTCGTGAGCAGCTCTCAGACAGTTTGTTCTGGATCGATCAGATATGCATAGACTAGGGGAACACGAAAGAGAGGAATCACCAAGTCGGAATGATGCATAATATATACAAGGATGCGCTTCAAGTGATTGCATGGCTTGGTACAGAAGGTGACGATAGCGGTCTGGCCATCGATTACATTTGCAAGGCCGTACCTCACTCTTGGAAGGAATATTATTCCTGACATGGTTCCCACGATCGCAAGCCCGGCAAATGCCCATGGCCTGGACACCCAGCGAATACGTCACAGCGAATCTGCGCCGCAGTGGAGGCTCTCCTCAATCGGCCGTATTGGCATCGCCTCTGGAGTATTCAAGAGGTCCTGCTCGCACGGAAACTACCGTTCCTATGCGGACTAAAACAACTCCATTGGCCAACTGCGCGAAGATTTGCTCAGGCGTGGCACCCACTGTGCAATTGCGACCAAACGGATACGAACGATAGGCACGCTTTACGGCTGCTTCTCTTCAACGAAAACGTAATTTTCAACGATAACGCAATCTTCGACGATAACGCAATCGCCGTGAACGGTTGGGATCCCAAAAAGCAGATCTTAGAATTGGGGTACCCCGACAAACTAGTCATCCCTGCGCTTTGGGAACTGGTACGAAGATACCGTGACTGTGAATGCACAGATCTGAGAGATAAGATATACGGCCTTTTAGGTATCTGCAACGGTGAAGGCCTTAACCTACGGGCAGATTACAACAAGGATACGGAGACACTTTTTTGGGACCTGGTTAGGTTCAGCTTCAATGAATTGCCTAGAGCGGAATTTGGGACCAAAACGGGTTTTGAGCATTTCGAGTTCTCCATGGGTCGTAGCACGGCCGGACACATCATGCTTAACGAGATCGTTGACGTGATGGAGAGCATGGGCCTACTATCATATGAGAGGGCCTTGGAAGCAGTGGGTTTCGTGGATAGGTTGGCACAAAAAGAGTTGAAGCACCGAGGTTTGCCAACTCCGGACGAGCGACTCTTAACCTCTTTTTATCTATATTTCTCCCTCGAATCAATTCTCAACATGAGGGGATTCGACCTCGGAGATAAAGTAGAGTTACGGTGACCTGGGAAAGTGGGGCGAAAAGTCAGGCGGGTGTTCGGGGCGGCGGGTCTAGTGAGTAGGATATATACAGCGCAAAATAGAAAATAACCTAAAGTTAATATTTTGCTAAAGCAAACCTTTGAAAACGAGCCGTAGCGCGTTCCGATGTATTTTTTTCCTTACCACAACTTACAGTAAGGCCGAGGTGAGAATGTTCAATCGCTTTCCGAGCCATGCATCGCCCTGGTGCTGCATTTCGATCGCTCCGCACTAGAGTTGGCAGTGTTTACAAAGTAGCAGGTAAATGCACCAGCACTTCGACGAACGACGGTAGAGACCAGGCAATTAGTACCGGCGCAAGGCTCTGAAGTCGCTAATTCCAACCAGAAAGAAAAGAAGAATGAGGTGAGCTCGGGAGGATGAAGCGGTGAACAGAAGCTCTCACGAGGGCGACTTGCACGGGTTTCTCGACTGCCGCAACCAGTCGATCCGGGGTCATCAAGCCGCCAATGCCACAATCGCGCGCCATCCAGGCGCGTTACATATCTTCCAACCCTACATCTTTGAGAAGAATGTGTCAGCTTCTAGCCACAATAACCTTAGACGCGAATCGGAAGTTCACAACCTCACAACCGTTAGCGCTAACCGTGCCTTTTAAATAAATTCTCAATCTTTGCTCAGACGCTAAAGCTAAGCTTTATCATCCATGTACGCTCTGCTATGCGGGTCTATGGTATATCGCGGGAAAGATACGGATATTGCGGCCACACGTCCTCACGCACCCTTCTCAATGTCCCGCCCAACGTGAGCACTGCCGACGAACATGTCCCTTCCCTTCTCCTCGGCTCCTACACCAACACCCTCCCCCCCATCATTCATCCCATCGTCCTCACTCCTCCTCACCAGCCTTCCCTCATCCCCCTCGTGGCCCTGCGTCCCAATTCTTAGAAACGGAACAAACAGCACGCCCAGCGCCGCACTCGCAGCCGCGAACCAAAATGTGGCCGCATACGGCTCTACTGCGTTGTTCGCGTAGTACCCCGAGCGCGCGGGACTGTCCTGTACGGCCTCAAAGATGGCGGTTGCGATACCGAAGCCGACGGCCGTGCAGAGACGTGTGAGCGTCTGGAAGAGCGAGCCGGCGATGGATTGTCGGTTTGCAGGCATAGATGAGAGGACGTACATCTGTGGCTGTGAGTCGGGGCAGTGGGAGGATATCAGAGAATGCTTACGTTGGAGACGATGAACTGGAAGTCGGCGCCGATGACGCAAAGACAAAGCGCGGGAAATGTGAACGCCCAGTACGAATCCCCGTTTCGCTGGACAGCGGCCAGGGTGAATGACGCAAGATAGCCGAAAGCCCCAATGGCCATGAGAAGCTTGTTTGATATCTTGTGCTGTATGAGTGCGGCTACGAGATTCGCTAGAAGACCGAAGATGACCATGGGGAGCATGTGCACGCCAGTCATGAGCGCCGAGTAGCCCTGGACGTTTTGGAAGTAGAGGGCTATCCAGAACGAGAAGACGGGGAAGCCGAGGAAGCCGAGAGACATGATGGTGAGAAGCTGTGGCGGGATGAGCGAGGTGCAGCTATGAGGCAGTGTGTAACTTACCAGCGAGAATTCCCGGTCCTTCCAGATCTTCATGTCGATCATCGCATAGGGGTACTTGATCTCCCATATGACGAACGCTGCGATAAGGAGCACGCCTAGAATGAGAAGGACAAGGACAAATGGTGTCTTCCAGCCGTTTTCTGCGTCGCCCCCTGAACTATCTCATGTTAGCCTCACGCAAACCTCGACCAGATCAGAGTAGCTTACCTCAATGCCGCGCAGAACATGCCAATTCCTAGTATCGTCATAGCCGTCCCAGGTAAGTCCAGCCTCTTCACCGTCTCCGAAGTAATCTTCGCTTTCTCTGTACGATCATTCGGGACTGTGAACGCGGCAACTCCGCTTACCACCAGGTAAACAATGGCCAGCAGCCAGAAGCTCGCTCTCCAGTTGAAGATTTGCGTGGCTAGTCCGGAGAAGATGCTCCCGAACACGAACCCCAGTGGGTTTCCGGCACTAAAGCAGCCAAAGACTCGATTCTTTCGCTTGGAGGGCTTCTCGTAGATGGTGCCCAGCATACCCTGAGCGGGTGGGACGGCCGAGGCGGAGAAGATACCGAGCACACCGTTGAGGATGTCGAGTGTGAGACCGGTCTTGGAGAAGCCTGCAGCGAGACAGACGACGGCGAAGAGGAACATGGAGCCAATAAACATTGACTTCCGGCCGAAGAGATCCGCAACGCTCCCGAAGAAGAGCAACAAAGCTCCAGAAGAGAGTCTTTCACCGCCGTCAGTGTGTAGCCTTTTCGCAAAGATTGAAATGAAGATGTACGTACGAGGTCGCGGCATTCATCCAGGTAATCTCAGCAGTCGACATGTGCAGATCCCTCCCTGCAAAAGACGACATGACTGTCACCGAGCCCGTAAGAAAAGCAGTCATAGCCACCGCCATGGTAACCGATAACACGAACAGACATTCTTGGAACGTTGAACCAAAGCATTCGGGTCGCGCATTGGGATCGCTGATTGGTGGCGAGGTGTCCCTGGAAGGCTTGGCGGCTTCCGAGACAGGTTCCGACATTTTTTAGAAAGGCGCACCACGTCGAGCCAGAGCTGCAGAAGGACGAGAAACGAGAGGCAGGAATAATCGCAGACGCGCGAGGAAACCGAAGTGTCGTTCGATTGGAAAGGTGATATGGCAAGCACTTTGAAGGAAAGCGCGTCCGATCACGCAAGCTAGGACACAAAAAATTAATCAGCGCGGAATTCTGCCCATGGCCTGGGTCGGAGTTGCCTGTCGCTCGCATCGGAGATATTTGGTCGCGATAGGGCCGTCATTTCGATAGACGTGGCTAGGCTCAATGAGGAAAAACCGTTGCGTCTCATGATACGCGATCTCGAATCTGATAATTCTGCGTGTCATTGTTGACTTTCGATGTGATTTAGACGTGGGACCTGAAGAGGTGTTCAGGAGAGAGGGTATTTGTCTTGATACACATACATATGTTACAGCTTGAAGACTTTCCAGTCTTTGAGGTCCATCTGCGCAAGTACTCCGCCGAGAGGACCTTGCACCTCCCGCCCGCCTACCCAGAGCTTCTTGCCAGCCCAGTGCTCGATAAAGCCGTCGGGCCCAGAGACGAGGATCAATCTTGAGCCCTTCTCATCGGGCGCATTGACGTGCAACCGCTTTGCGACGTCGCCGGGCTTGATAAAGGTCTTCTCCTCATCCACGTAGTACTGCACGCTCAGCTCTTGGTGCACACTAGACTCCTGGGTGGCGACTCTACTGCGCTCTTTGAGTGCCTCGAGCTCCCGCACTATGACGCCCTTGCCATGGCTAACAGGAACCACTGCTGATGGCTGCGGTGCTGGAGGCTGCCCTAGTCCGATGAGATTCCTCAACCAACTGCCACCCTGCAGTACTGGGTTGGCAGGTATATGCTCATCGCTGACCCCACCGACACACTCCTCTCGTCGTCTGTTCGCCCACAAGATGCACATCTTGCTCCCCGTCCTCCTCGCCATGGCTTGCGCAACCTGCATCGCGGGCGCAATACCCGTCCCGCCAGCCAGGAACACCACCTCCCTGATATCGTGCGGCAGCTCGCACTCCACATTCGGGCCTCGCAGCTCAATCGTAGCTTTCTCGGGCAACCCATGCAGATACGTCGACACCTCCCCGCCCTCTTCGGCCCGTATCAGCAACCGCACATGCGCTGATGTCTCTTCGCTTTCCGTGCTCGCGTCTACGGGAGGTGGCAGGGGTGTGTATGCTCGTGCGATTTGCAGTTGCGGCTGTTTGGCCTGCACGCTCCAGACGCTGCGCTTCCATGCTTCCTTGACGCTTTCTGGCTCGTGCGCGCCCTCACTATGCCGTAGCGTGAAGATAGCGCTGGAGGGAGATACGTTTTGCTTGTCTACGAGGGTATACGGCGTGAAGGTGTGCGGGTTCAGCGAGCCTTCGGACGAAGAGGGCGATTTGAAGAAGCGGTATGCGGCCCCACCAATGGCCGACGAGCCAAAGACGACGAGGACGCCGGGGCGTATGCGGACGAGACGACTCATTATGGGAAGCGAAGAGGCGCGAGGAGGAGCACTCGAGGAATCTATTGATCCTCCTGGAGGGGATTCATCAGGTTACCGGTCAGTTGCAATCGGTGGGCTGATGCTTCAGCGACCGAGGAAGCCGCGACGGAGGGTCCGCGCGCCATAGCAAATTTCCCGATTGGGCTTAGTGTTTTCGGAACCCGGATGTCACACATGCACAGTGCCTTCACATTCACTCCCACCCACATACGTGATGCCAACATCATCATCAGCACGTTTGCATTTCCAGTGCCTCGCTCGAAGGGCATTTTCCACCCCTCCGAAGATGCCGCTATTTTTTCAAGCACCAAGAACGGCCCTAGCTTGCGTGCCACGGCACTCCATAGGATCAGACCATTCTTGCGACGGCGGCGCCCACCATCAGCAATGAGTTCCATTCACTCAACGGCATTGCCTGGGGGACGAATATATATCTCCTAACGCTTAATTGCTTTCAGTTGTTTTATGGGAAACTCTACTCGCTTTTCTCAATTAAGTTCATCTACATTGGGGCCATCGTTGTATTCGAAATTGGCTCCTTGGTATGCACTACGGCGCCCAACTCCATCGCACTCATCTTCGGGCGGGCCATAGCAGGGTTTGGCGCATCCGGTATCTTCTCGGGAGGCATGCTCATTGTTACAAAGATAATACCGCTCTCCCGCAGACCCCCGTATCTTGGAGTCATGTCTGGCTTTTTTTTTGGCGTCGCGGCGATCGCTGGGCCATTCATTGGGGGCACCCTGACGGAGAAATCGACATGGAGAGGGTGCTTTGGCATTAATCTCCCGGTCGGGGCTTGCACCATCCTAATCAGCCTCTTCCTAGTGCGAACCTTACCTGAGCCAACCGTCAGCACTCTAAGTTGAAGGCAAAAACTAGATCATTTCGACATTCCCGGAACAGTCTTGATGGTAGCAGGAATCGTATGTCTGTTCCTGGGTCTACAATGGGGTGGCGGCATGTACTCGTGGAGCAACGGACGAGCGCTCCGCTATCGCGACGCTCTGGCTATCATTCTCGAGAATGCGATTCCCATTCTTATCGTTGGGCCTGAAAACCTCAAGCGTTTGTCATTTATTCTGGGTTTGGGACGCTTGGGCGATGCCGCCCTGCAGTTCAAAAAGTACATGTCGGACATGTTTGACGAGAACACCGAGAAGGCGCAAGATGGAACAGCGCGGGGTAACCTTGTAACATTTCTAGTCCGTGCATCCGTCGATGACAAGCTTATATCCCGCGAAGAGGTCATTGGCAACATCTTCGTTTACAACTTCGCTGGACATGACACCACAGCACACTCTTTCGCCTTCACCTTCATCCTTTTAGCACTGAACCCGGACGTGCAGGATTGGATGGCAGAGGAGATCAATCATGTAATCAAGGAGGATCAGACCTTGGAGGCAAAGTACGACTTGTTCCCAAAGGCTAGTACGAACCTTTGCTGTCTTGGTAAGTTCCATACAGTGACGATTCATTCGTACTAGCCCATTCTTTAGCTTGAAACTCTAAGGCTGTACGACCCGCTTCTCAGCATCGTTAAGGGCACGCAAAGCCAGCCTGGTAATCTAACCCTCGGATCGCAAAAGATCGTCGTACCACCAGACACCCGCACCATCCTCAATCTGTAGGCCCTTCATTCGCACCCCAAATACTGGGGCGAAGACAGCCTAGAGTGGAAGTCATCCCGATGGATACAGACGCGACCAGGCCAAAGGCCAGTTTACGACCGTGAAAGCATCATCGAACTAGATCACGGTGCGTATATTCCCTGGGGCGAAGACGATCGCTATTGCCCCGGGAAGAAGTTCACGCAAGTTGAGCATATGGCTATCATGGTGGCCATGTTTCGGGATCATGTTGCTCCGGCGAGACTAGAAGGGGAAAGCGAAGCAGCGGCGAGAGCGCGCACACAGGCGACGCTAGAGGATACTAGCATGTTACTATTACCGCAGATGCTTCATTCAGAGAAAGCGCCGTTGGAGTGGAAGGCAAAGGTGCGAGGTTAAGAGGTCACTGAGATTCGAATGAAGGGAGAATTACTTCGGTGAAGTCCTTCTGAAAAGGCGTCATTGCTTTGCATCGAGTGTATTAGATAATAGCTTCGCGAGGTGGCATTGGCAAATCCAGTTTTCGTCTTCGTCTTCATTCTCTTTCTTATTGTCTTCAATGTAACGACTGTAAAATTATCGAAGGAAAGTGAAGCAGAAGATAACAAGTAAGGAAAGTAAAGATGACAAAGGAAGGTCCCCTAGGATTCCTGGGTGGGCTTGATTGCCACCGAAGAGTCCCCAGAATTGCTGTGACTTTTCCTGCTCCCAGACGTGACCGTGTTAGTCAGATCCTTCGCAACATACATATCGGCAAATAGCTCAGTGACGTAGACGAACAACTCGATGGCCTTGCAGAGCGTTTCAGAATTTGCACCAGAACGCTCTGTCTCCTTGCGTCCCTGTATCTCTTGAAGCAAGTTCGTCATGGCTAACCGGGATGCTTCTCTTTCATACTCGGATAGGTGCAACAGACTCTTTCTCAAGTCCTCCACTTCTTTGCTTCGCGCGAGCAGACTGCTTGGAGGTTCAAGTCTGTGTTTTTTATCAGTACCGAACTCAGGAAAGTTCAGACTATTAAGGTTCCCTTCTTCGAAATCACGACTGACTGATGACCAATCGTTGAAGAGGCGACTCATGACGGCCAGGCGTGCGGAGAGATCACTCGCTTTGTACTTCTGCACTGCATTCGGGAAGCAGTCTTGTCTCTTCTCCGTTTTCTGCGAAGCGGAGACTAAGCAGCTGTAGAACGTGAACGACAATAGCGCCGAGATGTGCTGTGATCCGATGGTTCTTGACCATGTGTAGAATGAAGAGCGCGGCGATGACAAAGTCAAGAGGGCGGAGTCGACTCGGAGCTTAGTATTGTCTTCCATCTGTAGCATGTGTGCCATCAAGAAGTCGTGAAGCTCTCGGCGAACGTTATCGCGATCGTACCGAGAGGCTGTCCGGACTTTGGGGTGCTGGAGCACCTCTTCGATGTACCGCGCCAGAACCTCCTCAGCTGATTTGACACCTTTCGAGATGAATCCATCATTGACTGCATCTATTCCATCGCTGTCCGTGTCCGGGGAGATTGGTCTTTTCCGAGGAATTATTTTCTGTTCAGCACCAGGACGCAGAGTTGCGGAGATCCACGTTCGAATGTTTATCTTTTCGGTGGCATCGAGCAAGTCAACATTGGATTCCATGTATTCATCGACCAGGAAGTCCAGTAGAGAGAACCACATCATATCCCAAAGAAAGTTTGCCGGAAGATTGAGTTTGTGGATGTTGTTGACTATTGTCCAGGCCGCAGGAATGTAGGCGAGGTATTCGTCTTTGAAGCCCTCTCGGAGAGGAAATATCTCGCCCCGGGTGGCCTGCAGCTTTCTCGCGAACGCAGTGCCCTCGTAGATGCAGGCTTCGTACTTCCACAGCTCTTTTTTCTGTCCTTGGGCCATGTGGAAGAACCTCGACAGCTTTACCAATTTTGGGGAGAAATAGAACAGTTCTGCAATGGAACTGTGCCACTTGTGCTCTTCGGATGGAGTCAGCAGAGCGGCTAGACAGTAGCATTCTGAAAGGGTCCGCGAGCCGTAAGTTACTTTCTCGATCCATAAATACTGGTCGGTTCCCCACTCTGACTTGGTGTTGCGCAGATAGCTCTGTTCACGTTGGATGATGAGATCGAGTTGTTCATGGAGTGCTTGTGAAAGTGGAAGGGACCAGAGGGCAATACATGCCAGCACCCTGTAAGCGACACTTTCCGGGTATGGCTGCTCCTCGAGACCAGACGAGTCGCTCTCAAACAGTAGTCGATTCAGGAGCTGAAAGACTACCACAAGCATGCGGTCTTTCAGCAAAGACTTTGGGAGTCTCTCGAAAGCTCCAGAGTCCCAGCGCCGTAGCAGCTGAGTGAACGTCTGAGCCAACAGCATGGCGGTGTAGTTTTCGGAGAGGTTCTCAAACTCATTATTAGATAACGTGAGAAGGTTGTGATAGGTCATGCTTACCCATTTATCGACCATGTCATTACCCCACCAATAGTCGCACAATGAGTTGGTGATACTGGCCACAGAATCAACATGGCTTTTCAGGTTTGGGGCATCCAGGATGCAAATCAATGCATTGCAGTTGGCGCTCGGGCTGAGATTCCGCTCCCCTAAATATGTACTCATGTGGCCTTCAGGGGACATGAAGTGCGAAATCATTCTATCACATGGGGTGGGGCGACCAAGGATGTTGAGAATATGGATCGCTTTCGCGGTGTCATCCGCATCGGATAGAAAGCCGGACGCTTCTTGGATCAGCCAGATCATTAAACAGTAAGCGGAACTAGGACTACTTACAATATCCGACTGTGCCACCGTTGCTGCGTAATTGAGAAGCAATAGCATCCAATGCGTTAGACACACTAGCATTCTCACGCATTTGATGCGGGACTCTAGATCCAGAGAGGGTGGTCAAGACCTTCGCAAAGCCTCAGCGCTTAGTACTAGCGGATCACTTGGAAAGCATACCCAGGTGAATTCAAACGTCTCACAAGGGAAAGCACTCGGGACACCACCGAGCCCGTTCCCACCCCCATCCTTGACGCAACGTATCAAATAACGTTCCGCTTCGTCGTCCCATTCGCGAACACTCATTAGATATGCTGCAGTTGATGAAGGTGAGCCAAGCATGCTGCCGTTGACTTTGTGATGCCGAAGCCTTTCGAAGTCTAGCATCCCAATGAACGCTTCCAGTGAATGCAGAGCGGTGTTCTGGTGACGGGAGTACAGAATTTCAGGACTGAACTTCTTCATCTTTCTGGTATTTAAGTTCATCAAAACGCTTTTGCCTGGAAAGTCCAGAGTGATACCAGTTTCTTTGAGAAGTCCCAGGAGCCCAGGGACGAGGATTTCGAAGCCCACGTGCATGCAAGAGTGAACGTCCCAGGCATTCAACACACTTTTCAGATGTTTGAGTCCATGCTGCTTGCGCAGCTCCAGATCATCTCTTTCGTGGTCTGGCATGGCCGGCCAGTTCAAGTGCTTTTCAAGGGCGAGCAATGCCGCCATGGTGTTCAGGATAGCGTCGATCTCGCAGGCGTATCCAAACCATCCACTTTCTTTTTGCTGCTCGCGCAAGACGTACTCGAAGCTTTCCGGGAATAGCCATTTTCCGTCAGGCTTCTGAATCATGGCTAGCCAAGCGGAGTCGTAAACGGAAAGCGTCCAAGATCCTTGAAACTGCGAGATACATCCTTCTGATACCCGGCTGATCAAAGCCTTTGCCTGTCCTACAAGTTCCTTGGGATCCATGACGACTATGCACAGGGTCTATAAATGTTTAGAAAGTTGTTCGTTATCGCTGTGCCCATAGCTACTTACGTCTTTCTTTGATCGAGAACGCCGGTAGAGATCTTTTGGAGAGTTTACGGCCTGTTGGTGTGCAAATAAATTCTCTCTTAGTATTGTATTTTCCAATCCGTGTACGTCTGCTAAGCCAAGCTTGTGATATTTCAACTATGGTTTATGTAGAGTTTCAGTATGTAACCAAGCCTGAGGCTGCGCGCTGACGTTCTGAGATGGACGCATCTGTGCGCCCCAAATCAGTGGCTTCATCTTACTGCCCGGGTCATCATGCAGGTGATGGATGCATAGGCTGCATCGTTATCTGTGATCGGGTTCTATCACGGGCGTGAGAACGTACGAGTAGCTGCATGTACACTGATCTCCCATTCACCAAGCTTGAATCTCAGCGCACGGGCAGGTGATACAATTTCCCACAAGACCCGATGTGCATATGGGGCCAAGTTCTAAAGAACAGGATATATTCAATGTCTATTAAAACAGCGATAGCTCGGATACTTACCCTTTGTATATGCCGGGAATTATAGGTCTTAGTCGCGGTGACATCTAGATGTGAAGATACGCCCTCGTACTCCGATTAATCCTAGAGGCTACGGGCATACCTTACCCAGGCTGCCTCATTGGCAGCCACTTCTGGTTCCGGCTTGCCTCCCTTGCCCATGACGTGCTACTGGGCCCCGAGCTCAAATAGATTAAAATCAGGCCAAAGTCCGAAGATCCCCTGTCACCCACATCCACCCCATGCTGCGGCATGGCTGAGACTCCAGGCGGGTATGACATCGTAGAGGATGTCACCCCAGCTGAAATAGAATCCTAGAGTTAGGTATTCATGACATATAATTATTGCCTCCGCCAGTATATCGTAAGGGCTTTCTTGTTTCACTCCTATTTGAGTGTATCATCTGAATTCCCAGTCAAGAAATACTTTGTTCCACCTTCTACCACAATGTGGAGTCACCCATCCCTCGCCCTATCACCTATCCAGGGTGCTCTGGCTGTGTTTGCCTTGTTTCTTTTCTTTTCCCGGGTCCTCGCGTCATTTTTGTTCACCTGCACAATCAAGGCCCCTGTGGTAGGGCATCGCAAATGGTTCGAGCCTAAATCTCTGGTTCGGTTCCGCTTTCTTACGCGCGGAAAAGATATCATCAGTGCCGGCTATAGAAAAGTAAGGCTCACCGAGCCCGTTTACTCATCGCCTAATGACTTAATTAGTATAAAAATGAAAAATTCATTGTACGACGGAATGATGCGGACATCTTAGTGCTGTCGAATCGGTACCTGGATGAGATTCGGCTTCTACCTCGGACGGTTTTGAGCAATGTGCATGCCCAGTTCAAAGTAAGTAAAAGCAACTCTTGCCCAGTCTGGCTCGTCTAAAAAGCATAGAACCTCAAAGGAGAGTACACTTACGTGTCTGTCGTGTTGAACGGTGACCTCCACACACGCGTCCTTCGCAATCAGTTGACCCCTCAATTGGGGTATTACGTGGAGCGTTCGAGCGCGGAGTTTGATCAAGCTTTCTGGGACGACTTCCCGCAAGCGGAAGGTGGAGCCTCCTATCTACTCGAATTGTTTCCATCCGAATCACATCCTGACACTCTGATACAGATTGGACGGTAGTCGACATCCAAGCCATTGCGCGCACCGTGGTGGCTCGAATGACAGGCGCCGTATTTCTCGGCTACCCAGCATGTCGAACCGAAGAATGGCTTCGCACGAGCGTCCAATATCCACTGGACACATTCCAGACTGCATTTACGATGCGAATGTTCCCGACATTCACGCATCCATTGTTAGCGCTGCTTCTTCCTTCACGATATCGAGTCCGCAAGCATATGCGAAAAGCCAGAGAGATCATCGAACCTCTGATTGCGGAACATCAGGCGAAAGATAAAGACGGGGCAAACGAGATTGATACACTTTTAGCTTGGATGGTCGATCATGCTTCTGGCACCGAAGCTGATCCCGCGGAGATGTCCAGCAGGCAGCTGATCCTGACGCTTGCTTCCATTCATACAACCGCAATGGCACTCAGCCACGCTCTTTTCGACCTCTGTGCTCATCCAGATCATATAAACCCACTGAGAGAAGAAATCGATGAAGTAGCGAAGGCACACAATGGAGTTGATTTCCTCCATCAGGGGCTTCCACGATTAGAAAAGTTGGATTCGTTTCTCGCAGAATCTCAGCGCTTTCATCCGCCTGTTTTGAGTAAGTTAGCCAATAACAGACTTCTCTGGCCCAGTGCGCTAATTGGCTGAAAGTGGCCCCGCAACGCCTTGCGATGAAGCCAATCACACTCCGCGACGGTACGCACATCCCGCAAGGCACCAGAGTTGCCTTCGCTGCATACGAAGTCCTGATGGACCCTGCCGTTACGTCTGACCCCGAGCGCTTCGACGGCTTCCGTGCCTACCGCCGACGCGAGCAGGCTGGGCAACTGCGTCGTAATTTCATGGTGCAGTCTGACAAGGATCATCTTGCATTTGGGCATGGGACACAAGCATGCCCAGGAAGGTTCTTCGCAGCAGCTGAGCTCAAGATCGTTTTGTCCCGTCTTCTCACTGAGTATGACATGAGGTTTGTCGAGGGGGAGAGCAGGCCCAAGACATTTTTTCTGGATGAAAATTGCTTTCCGGATCCGGCCGCCAAGCTAGTCCTGCGCCGCAGATAGTTAGAATATGAGGTCTGTGATTGGATTGGAGCACTTAATATCAATACGACGTCATAAAATCTTTGTATACGTATGCACGTTGGGAAAATGAGCCAATGGATGCGCAGTACCCTATCGTACCCTACGGTGGGTGACTCCCAGGAGTTCGGCTCCGGTCAACATATGCACCCATGTACAGCAAGATAATTAACCACATCCCCAGTTCGTCACACCCGCAACCATCCCAAAATTCACATGGGTACATCGCATTTCTCGTGTCCTTCGATATGCATACAGCCACAACCGCGCCCTAGCCGTTAGGCACCCTGACTGTCGGGCAACCCATCCTTCCGCACCTGCAGGTGGATTTCAAATGGCTGCCTTTCCACAACCGTAAAAGTTCGCTGCTGATCCCACTGCAGTGCCCCGGCTTTGGTTTTTGCCTCCTTCAAGTCAAACCTCCATACCAGTCTCGCCAGAATGAGACGCATTTCCGCCCATGCATGCAACCTGCCAATGCACGAACGGGGACCGACGCCAAACGTCTGTACAGCGGCACGCTGATCATTTGCGAATAAGGGGTCTTCTCCAAGCCAGCGCTCGGGCAAAAATGCTTCGGATTCGTAGAACAGGTCCGGTGAGCGAGATAATGTCAGACGATGGACATTAACGAACGTACCTTCTGGGAGCCAGTGGCCAGCTACCGAGCCACCTCCAGGTGGCGTAATGCGAGGAGCACCGACCGGACTGCGTATGTCAGTGAAGTTCTCATAGAATGTGCGAAAGGACTTGCGTGGGATCACAGAGACGGAGGCCTTCTTGAATAACCGCACCAAGATAGGTAAGGTCCTTGAGGGATGAGAGCGTCATGTCGCTCTCGCGTTTGAAGGTAGACCGGACCTCGTTCGTCAGAAGGGCGAGTTTATCTGGACTCTTGATCAAACGGTTGGTGATGCCGCTCAAAACGGTAACAGTAGTTTCACTTCCAGCAACAATCAGGACACTAGCAGTTGCATGCATCTCAGGAAGAGAGAGACCTTTGACTCCCTCGTCGTCGCGTTTGATCATTGAAACCAAGTCTGGTCTCTCCTGTTTTTGACTGAGGCGCCGGTTGATCTTGTCCACAGCTATCTTCCAATGCTGTAGTTGTTGTTGCATCACTGTCTTCGGAATCGTGAGCCCTATCAACCAGCTCAGACCGGGATAGTACCGCAGCGACACTCTATACGTGGCCGCCTTGAGTGACGCGAATATCAAAGCGACCCATGGGTGGGTCTCAGAACTCCGCAAGGAACCGAAAGATTCCCCAAAGCTCAGATCTCCCACCATGTCGTAGGAGGCGAAACTGTACCAGGCCACAATATTGACCACCGCACCACTTGGATCCTTAGAGGCGAGCTTGTTCAGTTGGGTGATCAAAAGGTCAATGTGTTCTTGTATGATCGGCTCTTGTAGTCGCACCGACTTCTCCGTGAAGGCAGGATCCATTGCCTTACGAAATCGAGCGTGGACCCTCGGATCCAGGGCGTTCAGAACGGAAAGGGGCCGTCCAGGCGCAGCGCCATGCCACAACTTGCTTTTCGGGAAGGCCGGACGCTCGGTGTTGGAGTATATATCGCTAAAGGCTTCGACTTTGGCGAAGGATATCTCGTCCGGGGCAATGCGAACGACCTCCCCGTATTTTCGGTGAATCTCCTGCACGTCTTTGTGGAGCCAGCCAGACCAGAGTGATAGAATATAACCGAATCGTGTGGCAGCCCAAAATTTCGGGCCTGGATATCGGGTGAGAGGGTGAAAGTAAAGGTTATAGATTGTGTAGAAGGCAGGGTACTAGACATTCCGATCAGTACTTGTCGCATGCTGTCAGGATGTCACATACTATGCTACACGCTAAGAGCGTGCCAACAACCTTTACTGTAAGGTTTTCGAAGAGGCCTTGGAAGAGAGCCATGGTGGCGTTGTGTTTCACGACAATCAGCTTTGGTGTCTTAATTGCGGCGTGGAAGAAGACAACACGGATCGAGCCTTGCAAGTGGGTTTCAAAGAGCCCCGCACCGGAGTCACATGTTTACACTCGCACGGTACATACAGATGTCTACAAGCGATATTGCTGACATGGTACGCACGGGCTCATTTCTAGTGCGGCGAAGCACCATCCCAGTCTTGCTTTCAATTTGAGAACAGCATTCCGACCCCAAGAAAAGCGGAGTGAATGCAGCCGAAGAAGCACCATGGACAGTGCTGTCCTTCCCAAAGAAGACCCGCATTATCAACCCCCGAAAGTTATGACTGGTGTAGAGCAAACAGAGGAACCCCTGGTCATCTTTTGTGTGACCGCATTCGGATTATAAAAGATATGCTTTCTTCTTGGTGACGGGTTTACTCGGTAGAGTACCATGGTTGTCTCTGCAACTCTGCTATCGTTTCCCATTGAACATGGCTATCATTGCAGTCTTTATTGCTTCCGTTTGGGTTGCTTTCGCTGTCACCTTTGTCGGAGCTGCTCCGACTACCAACGATGAGTACAATCACTCGTCTGTTGTGTCCCGTGAACACTCGCTATCGGCGCAACTACATACTCTATTGGTCGCTTTTCAAGAGTTCAAGCAACAAAACTTGAAAGAAGCTCAGGAATTTCAGACTGTTCTCACCAATGTGTCTACCGAACTGGACACTCTTTCAAATATCGCGAAAAGGGAAGAAGGCACTCAGCGGGCCATCGTACTGTGCAAACTTGCCCGACTGCTGTTTCCTCAAACGGTCACTATGGAAGGCCCAGAGTATGAAAAAGAAATGGAAGTGAATTGGTATCACAGCCTCGAGTCTCTTTCAAAAAGCGTTTTATTCGCTAACACATGTCTTAGGTCTCAAACCTCTTGGCTACCAGCTGCATGTTTTGTTCGGCCTCAGAATGCCCTGCAGGTTGCTGCGATATTGAAGTTGGTGACTAACCTTGAGTCAAGATTTGCCGTCAGAAGCGGCGGCCACAATGCCAATGCAGGATTTTCAAGTGTCGGCGAAATGGGGATGCTAATCGATCTACAAGACATTGATACCCTAAAGATGGAGGTTGTTCCAGACAATATTCTAACCACTGGGTCCGGGAATCGATGGATCAGTATATACGAGTACTTAGACACTCGTTATGGTCTTGCTGCAGTGGGTGGGCGCCATGGTGGAGTGGGCGTTGCCGGCTTTCTTTTGGGCGGTATGACTGCCACTCTTCTAAACTGCTAGTTGCTAACGTCTTCTAGGGGGTATGTCCTTCTTCCCTAATATGTATGGGCTCGGGGCCGACAGTGTGGAGAATTTCGAGGCGAGTATGGATCATGATTAATTTTCAGTTCAGGAAATTGACCTTGTACAGTGCGTGCTAGCAAACTCGACATTTGTTAATGCCAACGCGACTAATCACTCTGATCTTTTCAGAGCGCTGAAAGGAGGTGGGCCGAATTTTGGTACGAATTTCCAGTCTCCTTGATATCAAAGACGTTACTGAGACATACAAGCAATCGTCACCGAGTTCAGTATACGCGCCCACGATCTCCGCGATATATGGTACTCTCTGGATATTTTCGAAGCGTCCGACTACAAAGCAGTGCTCAATGCGACGGTCCAGGCACAGCTTGAGATGGAAACAGACCCTCGCATGGGAATGTTTGTCAACGTCCATCCTGGCGCGATCCTTGTGGGAAGGTTCTACGCTAAATGGATCTCTCGACCGAAAGGCTTTGCTGCATTTGATACACTGAAACCCGCTGCGACTCACACTCCGGCTACAAACGGGACGCTGTTGGCTCTTATATCTGCACTTGAAACAGAAGAAATTCCTGCAAGGTTGGCCTCGCACTCCCATGTTCGAGTGTTACTGACTCCTTTAAAAGAAGAGAACCCCGTGTGGTCAGTCTTGCGGTCAGCTTAGACCTGTACGTGGCTATCCACGAAGAATATCTTGCTCTACTCAATACCTCGGCTGCTTCATCCACAAATTTTTCGTACACCATCCAACCGATGAGTGTTTCTGGTATCCGAGCAGGGGAAGTTCGGGGTGGCAATACACTGGGAATCCAACCTGTGCCACAAACTTGTAAGGAACCAAAGGAGGAAACTGCTTGCTCTATACCCAGTCTAACATTTCAGCAGGGCACGCAACGCTCGCTGAATGGACGTCTCCAAAAGATGATACTGCGGCACACGATTTGACACAATCCTTCGGAACAGGCATTGAGAAGCTCGCACAAGCTCGGAATGATCATTATCGCTATCAGTTCATGAACGACGCTTCCTACGCGCAAAGCCCACTCAGAAGTTACGGTCCAGCCAACTGGGCGAACATGCAAGCGGTAAGCTCAGCATATGATCCCGCAGGTATCTTTCAAAGGTTGCAGTACGCTGGGTTTCTGTTATCGAGAAGTTAGATTAATTGACTGGGAATCCTTACTCCTGGACCGCTTTCGTTGGGACCGAGTGACGCCGCTCCCGGTCGTGAGTGGTTGGCAAGGTAACGTTCGCCCATTATTAGTCTGTTAGGAGCCAGGGAGTAGGTGCGTCAATTTCGTTCTTTGGTGGACATGGAAAGTCAACGATGTCCGGTAGTACGACAGTTAGCGTGCAACAAATCAAGCGTCAGAACGCCACGCCCTGTCAGATTAACAAAGAGCGTGGCATAGTGCTAGCTTGTTGCTTGCATGACAGGCGGGAGCGGACGCGGCGTGGCAGCCATTGCCCCGCATTGGAACCTTGGAATCTACCGACATTCCTTATTAGGAAGGTCCGTCGACGATCTGTCAGACTGGCGCACCTGTCGCCCACTTTGTCGGGTTGGACAGTAGGACCGCTCAAATCCCTTCGGATAAATTGTGGGTATGCCCAGGGACTATGCCGTCAGCGTGTGTATCTATTGCTGTTGTACGTTCTTGAGACAACGCACACCTTCTGTTCGATCACTTCTCATCTCCTGCCACAAGAACCATACAACTTAGGATCTCTATCTCAAATATCTCTTAGTCAGAATGGGTAATGCTGGCTCCGTCCCTGCCACTTACGATGCGCCTGCTCGCGGCATCACCGTGATGCTCGTTGTGCTCACTACACTCTCAATGTTGTCGAGGACAGTTTCGAGACGTCTTCAGGGAGCAAGCTTTGGCATAGATGATGGTTGCGTAATCATTGCATATGTACGTACAGCAGACAATTGAACTCAGCCCTTTCCATGTTGACAAGATACAGATCATCAATCTCGGTGTTCTTATAACCGCACTGCTAGGTGAGCCCCATACGATTACAACTCACAGCCGATCAGTGGTTAATCTTACTAGAGATAACCTTGGGGGCAGTTGACCTGCCTCGGCTTTCCAAATGGACACCAGATGAAAAACTCTACAGCAAGAACGTAAGTCGCACATGCAGCCTCCTTTGACAACTGAGACTTATACAATCGCAACAGCTCACACTCTCTTTTGGAATACTTTACACTCTGGCCATAATCATAGTTAAGATATCAGTTCTGTTCTTATACAGGCGTATCTTCACCATGAACGAACGGTGGTTTCGGATCGGATGGTGGGCCAACTTCATCATTTTGATGCCATGCTACACCGTTTTCACTTTTACCCTGACTGGGCTGCAAGTCACCAGAGGCTTGCAATTCGGACACAACGATATCAGTCGTTACGCGGCGCTGGTCAGCGGCTCCATCAACGCCGTGTCCGACTTACTGGTTCTGATTCTCCCCGTCGGCATGGTTTTGCGACTCATGTTGCCCAATCGTGAGAAAGCTGCACTTTTGGGCATCTTCTCGCTTGGTATACTGTCAGTACTCAGATTAGTCTCAGAGCAGCGGGTTTCGAATGGTGGCTAACAAGCACTATCAGGGCAACCTCAATCTCGGTCATGCGGACAATACGCTTCCAAACGAAAAGGGACCACCACTGGAATCAAGCGTACTCTTTTTACAACGACATGATATCGACGTCAACAGAAAGCTCGACTGGCTTGATGTGCGTGTGTCTAACGGTCATCAAGCCGCTCCTGCGGAAGTCGAGGGACCTTGCCGTCTCAAGCACCAGGAATTTGCTTTCCTCTGCCTCAAGAAGCTATCGAAGCAAGGGCCGATCCACCGGGAGTGCGTCCATTCATAGCGACAACATTAGTCTGCACTCAAGAAAGCACAAGAATGATGGCATCACGGCCATTCGTCAGTATGATGTTCAGACTAAGGACTTGGCCAAAGGCATCACCCAAACAGATGTAGTGTTGGAAGATGCTCACACATGGGAATCAGTAGCGCGCCACAGGGGTTTGTAGATAGACGCATTTCACATCTTTGCGCTGAAAATGATGAAGATATTGTTTCTCGTTCATTTCCAGACTGTCGCTGCGATATTTTCACGCCAGGCCCCCCAGCGTGGTACCGAAACGCATGAGCATTCTCTAGTGCGCGAGATAGATAGTTACATATTCTGGTCGGAAATACATCGACTGTGATCCTCCCTCCAGTGTCTCGAATATTAGCTTTAATAGAATCGATGCCTGTGAAGAATGCTTAGTGCATTCTTCCTCCGTACCTCTTCACTAAACTTTGCCCAACAACTCTGTTCGCGCCATAGACCAAAGTAAGTGCCCATATACATGAGCGATGAATTAAGCGGCTGGCATCAATGCACACGTTTCGGTCACTTACGCCAAGAAATGTGGGCACCGGTGACCGAAGGCAATAAAGATCGCCAGAGTTTACCCGCCTTTTCTTTGTGTTACACAGGTTAACCCGGCGTCGAGAACCCTGCAAAACGCGGAAATAACACGCAGCTCTGACCGGAAACGGGATGTGGCACAGCAATCTTCCCATTCGGCATTTGCAACAGATTGACTGTCGCACACGAACTATGCCACATACCAGCGTATTTCTTCCGGTTAGTTCCATGCACTATCGAGCCCTTAGGGTCTGCCTGCTGCTTCCGCGTTTATCTCACCGCACAGAGAGCTCTTCACTCACTCTTGCACAAGTGAATCCTATCCTCATGACTCCACCTCAATACCTTTTCGGAGCCGGCCATTTTGGGGTGACTTGGTCCTCGGAAGACGTGGCTCACTTAGCGGAGGTTCTGCAGAAGGTTGGCATCAATCGAATCGATTCTGCAGCGACGTATCCCATTACATCGCCTGGTACAGCGGAGAGCTTTCTTGGCGAAAATGACTACATTCAGAAAGGCTTCCAAATTGATACAAAAGTTCTCTGGTTCGATGGAGGAAACGGGACGTTGACTGAGGAAGCAATCGAGAAGTCTGTGGCAGCCAGTCTTGAGCGGTTGAAGACCGACAAGGTACGACGCAACTTGCTTCTGCAGTCCCTTCGGTCTCTCTTTACATCGTAACAGATGTTGACTATGCGACAGGTGAATGTTTTCTACTGTCACGCTCCAGATAAGAGTACCCCAATCGCCGACCAAGCAGCTGCGATGGACACTCAGTACAAAAAGGGACGTTTCGATCGTCTCGGCATCTGCAACTTCTCCACCGAGATGCTCGAAGAGTGGCTCCAGGTTGCAGAGGAAAAGAATTTCGTCAAACCGAGCATCTTCCAAGGCCAATACAATCTCGTGTGCCGCGCATACGAGACATCTCTATTCCCGTTGCTCGAGAAGCACGGCATCAGCTTCATCGCCGCGAGTCCTCTTGCTGGGGGCTTTCTCACCGGCAAGGTTACTTTTTCCACCAGTAATGAGGATTTGAAAGGGACCAGATTCGAGGTGGTTGAAGGAAATATCGCTGGGATGGGTTTTAGGTATTGGTATGACAAGCCTTCGATTCATGAGGCTGTGCGCAAGTTGGCTGCGGCTTGTGAGCCGTATGGAATCAGTACTACCGACGCCTCCATTCGTTGGCTTCTGTATCATGCACCATTGCCCAGTCAGAAGGACAATGGCGTGATCATTGGGCCAAGCAACATCAGCCAAATCGAGAGCTATCTCATGGCGAGGGAGCAAGGTGCCTTGCCAGCAGCACTGGTCAAGGAAGTGGATGCGCTTTGGGATATCGTGAAGGATGACGCCAGCTCGATTATCGTTTACTGAGATTGAATTTGGACATGGCGCCTCGGTAGCGCTACAGGTAACCATTGAGTTCCTTGATCATAATGAGCATCAAAAAAGATGAGGCAGACTTTCCAGCACGATGCGGCGGTAAAAAATTTGCCTGGCTGTGGCGTGGGCTCCATTCTCAGCGTTCCGGTTCAAGGAAGTTCTCCCTCTATCTAGCACGCCTTTATGCGTGACGACATTCGCGATTGCGGCCAAGACGCAACTCATTTCAGCAAAAACATCGTTGCAACAATCGCCGCCCCCCCCCCCCCCCCCCCCCCCCCCCCTTTTTTTTTTTGGTGAATAGTGATTCCGTCCGCAGGCAGTCTTCCTTGCGCCATATCGGGCGCTTCTGTGGTCAAGTCGTCCACGCGTGACGCTTCGCAGCTCTGATATCCCTGCGATTCAACTTCTTTCCCCGTCCCCACAAATGGCGAAGAGCTGTTGATTTGGAATCTCCGGTTCAATTTTTTCTCCTGCAGATTGCGCGGTACGCCTTGATGGATACTGATAGTAGAGCGGGGTCATTGTAGATGTGCGGGCCAAGTAAATTTGGTACCCTGGCCATTTGTACAACCCGAAATACCCTGTCAAAAAGCGGGGACCGGAGTTCCTGCACCGCTCGAGGATTTCAATGCGTCGGGTACGCTATCCGTAGCAACTGACGTACGAGGCATATGCTCATTGCGGCGTACCTTCGGTATGGTAGTCGTCGGCTGCATATACGACGGGGCTTCGGGAACTGAAGGCCCGCCCCGTCCCTTGTAGGAAGAATTTTCCGGAGGCACCATCGGTAGTAGTCTTCGGTGCATTCTAGCGCCAACAGGGTCTGAGATATACCTGTGATCTGCGGTGAAGACGTTGACAGGATGTCGGCCGCACGCGCAATAGCCTTGGACCGGCAAGTTCGCCTCGTATCTCGCATCAGGGAAATATCCGGGACGGTGAAACCACTGCAACCTTGCATGTATATCGGCATCTCCGATGTCATGGTACTCGTGATTGGCTTTAAGGTTGCCTAGTCAAATGTTTGTTGCGTGCGCACATGCAACAGGACCCGGCCCATGAAGGTTCGCCTGTGCACTCCTCTTCGCAGAAGACCGGGTCATTTGAAAGTCCCAAATCTGCCTTGTTCTTTCTGTCACTCATATGAAGTCAGCATTGATCTGCAGTAAACATGCTCACCTTGGGAAGGTAATCAACGGATACACCACGGCGTCCAATTATCGAAGTCCGCTGATTCCTGCAGCTCTTTCTTTGCATGTCGATTCCTTGCTGTCTGCTCGCATCCAGTCGGATATGAGTATAGCGGCGTTGGGTTGACTTGCAGCCGGTTATTGGTTGCGTAGGTATCATCAAAGGCGGAAATGGAGCTGTTCTACCCCGAGTTCCTGCTCGACTCATGTCTCAGCCCTAGTTTCCAAATAGTAAAACTCTTTCAAAGAGTGAGCCCAAGTGTCATGCAGTGGGGAGTGATGGGCGGGGAAGCAGGCACCTATGCCTGACGCATGGAAGGAGTCCCTCCAGTAGTCATCTGAATCAGTGCAGCGCAGTAGCAACGCTGCGCCTGGCTTCGAAAGCTCGAAAATTCCAGGTTGGGATTGTCTGTGCATGGTCCAAGTCTGCTACGATCCTGTCACCTGGGTCCGAAAGCAGAGGGCCGAGAGGGGGCAAAAGGTGCTTGAGGTTATGACTCCCTCATTATTCTTAGCAGCTTTCCGATGACCTCTCACACAGTCTATCGTGGAATTTTGGCATTTACTATTTTCTTACTTAAAATTTGGCTGCGCAATGTGCACCTTGTAGTTATTAGCATTGGAATTCGGATAAAATAGCAGTCATTCGGATTTCTATGACTCGGTCGAGCGAAATATGAATCACTACAATACCTGTGGCACTTCCAACAGTTACCAACCTATGGTACTATACTAGCGAAGTGGCATTTATTCTATATTTTCTCCCAGCTTGGGACAGTGGAAAAAATTACGAAGACAATCAATCACTCATTGAATAGCACCACTATTATATGCGCTCTGGGAATCCTTGACATCTAACCGCCAAAAAGAACATCGTTCTCAAAAGGAGACGACACTTCCCGCCACCGCCACAACACCAACCACAACCGCCATGCCCACATTCATCCTCCCTCCAGTACTTTCCTTAACTCTCGCACCCTTATTATCAGTATGATCTTCACCAGCCGCTTCCTCATCCTCACCCTCCTCCTTCATGCCGCCCTCCGCCCCACTACCCTTGCTCTCCTTGCCCTCCTTTTCCTCCTTGCCCTTCTTTTCCTCCTTTCCCTCACCCTTCTTCTCCTCCTCCTGCTCCCGTCCAGTACACACCTCAAACTTCTTCTCAAGCTCCTCCCAAGTCCCCGGCAACCCCTGCTTCAACCCATGCTCCCTCCACGTCCTCCCCCCTGCCCACAGGGCTTGGTTGAACCCAATATCATCCTCGCATCCCCTGCTCAGTGGTTCCGTAGTGGCGTGTGCGGCGTTGTAGAAGCTGGCTTCTTCGAAGTAGGCTTGTGCAAAGTATGCGGTTTGATTGACGGGGATGGGGGCGAGACAGTTGTACCGGTAGGGATCTGGTGTGGGGTGAGTTATTGCATGTGGTGGTGCAAAAGGGGTGAGGCGGGTGGAGAGAGTATGGTACCTTGAGCGTCCATGTAAGCGGTGAAGGCAGTGGACGGTGTGGGACGAGAGACGGCGATTGCGTGGATAGCTTGGTCTGCGAGGGTGCACTCGGACATGTTCTTCGCTGGGGCGGGCGAGGAGATGGGGACTGCGGAAGATGTGGAAATGGTGGCTGTGCCAGCTGTGAGCTCCATGGCGAGCACGGGAAGGAGGAAAGTGAACAGCATTTCTATGGTTTAAGGATGTTCAGTTGGCAGTCGTTGTACAGGATCGAAGAATGAAGGGATAGAGGGGGGAGGGGGATTTTATGTTGGACGGATGGGGGCTCTGCTAAGAATATGAATGAAAAGCAATAACGTCGGCAATATTGGGATACATGGGACAGAGCTACTGTATTTCATCTATTGTTGGTGGCATGCGTTGATGTTCGGCGCCAGGGGTATTGTGGGTATGGCTACCAGTCCCAAGGTACTGTTCCTCTCCTTAATAAGTATCCTCTCCACCAGAGCGCACAATACATCCGAACAAAATACCAAATCCTCGGCACTCTCCCAATACTCCAAACAAAGACCCCAAGATTCTAGCTCAGTCTTAGTTTCCAAAGAGCCCGTCTTCCCACGAGCTCTCAAACATAACCAGCGCAAGCACTCTAATGCTCACAGTATCAATAGCCCCATCCCTGAGACCACAACCGCAAACACAACTGCAGATGTTCCAGTCGCTCTCACCGCCCCGCCTTCGCTCTTCACCCCATCTGCCACTTTACTCTCCGTCCCATTCCCTGTCCCATTCCCAACTTTCCGCACATCCTCACACTTCAGCATCTTCTCTACCTCCTCCCACGTCCTCGGCAATCCCTCCTTCAGCCCCACCAATCTCCACGCGTCCGGTTCTTCTTCCTGAATCGCAGCCTCGCGACACTCGGCGGGCCAGTCCTGGAGCGCAGCATGAGCAGCATTGTACCACTCCGCCTGCCCCACCCAATCCCCCCAAAACCCATTTCTTTCAATTAGCGAGATTCCCGGGATAGGTGCAACCAGACACTGGTGCGCAAACGGGTCGTATTCATGCATGTAGCTTGAGAAAAGCGGCTGCAGGATGGGGCTGGGGTGCGCGTTCTGGAACAGCATGATGGCGATGTTGCAGTCGGAGGTTTCCGTTGGGATCGTTAAGTGTTGGGCGGAAGTGGTGGTGGTGCTGGCGACGGCAAGGCCTGTGACGGCCGTGGCTGTGGCCGTCATCGCGAGGACGAGGAGGGAGAAGAGGGTGGTGAGGCGCATGGTGGTGCGTGGTGTGCTGATATCCGCATGGGTCAAGTGACTGTGGAATACTTTGGTGTTGTATTGTGAGGAGGATTCGGTTTTGTCGAATGCTTGATGGAAAGGAATCGAGCATACGGTCAATCCGGGTTTTCATGCAGATGTGCGCTAGCGGTCAGGGTATATTGAGACTTTCACAGGTTCCTGAGGATCACGGCCTGGTTGGCGGTCCATCAGTGTTATAGTGAACCCATGGAAACAAAGAGTCAACAATATCTGCGACCCTTGAATCCGATTTCCATCGAGACAGAACCATGTTCGCGCATATAGGGAACCACTCCAAGCACCTCGTTCTCTGTGCGCCGGGGTTCGACGCAACACGAGACTCACGAGAACACTGAATGGATACACACGGGGCACTACTGTACATTTCGCTTTTCCACTGGACCGAACCGCAACTCCATCTATACTAACATCTAAGAAAGGGTATACAGAACATTTACAGGGGCGAATTGTAGAACAGTACTCTGCTCAAACAGTGCCGCCAATCTCCTTCCGCACCCAGCTCTCGAGTCCGCCAAGCGCGACGATCTCCTGAACATTGGGCGGTAACTCGCCGACCTTGATGTTCCACTTGGGACCGTTGGGACCCTCCTGAACATTAACGGTGCTTCTCCGTACATCCCACTCGAGCGTCCAGCCTGTGCGCCTCGTTAGCTGCTTGGACTGTGCAGGCTGAGCCACTGCGCCGGGTGGCGGAGAGTCGAGTGATTCCCGATTTTGGGATGACTCTTTCATGTTCTGCTGTGATGCTGCGGGTACAGATGAAGAGAAGACTTCGCGGAGACGGTTCGCCAGTTTGGGCACCTCGACCCCCATAAGCGCGTTGTTAATGCTGTTTCTGCTGAAGATGTTGCCGAAGCTGCCTGCGACGACGAGAGGAATACCCTTGGCGAGGATGGCGGTGGCGGCTTGTTCGCGACTGCTGCCGCAACCAAAGTTGAAGCCTGAGACAAGAATATCGCCTGCTTTCGCCACTGCGCCGAAAGAAGGATCGTAGTTCTCCATGCACACTTCCGCCATCTTCTCGCGAGTTACATCGTCTTGGTAAGTGTATTTACCGGGGTAGATGCCGTCAGTGTTGATGTTGTCGGCGTCGCAGAAGACGATCTCTCCGCTGATCTTCTCAGGAAAGCCGGGGAGAATCTCCGTCAAGGACTCCGATTCCGATGCAGAGCCTGGCGGGTTAATAGACTGGCTTTCGACAGCCGCATTTTCAGCGCTCTCGATTTGTTCTTCTGCTTGCCGGATTGCCTTTTCCAGCATGTCTTCAATAGTCATCATGCGTTCTTCTTCCACAACACCATCTCCTTCACCGCGACGGACGCCGGTGTACCCAGCAGGCTCCTCATACCATCCGGGCCCAGAAATCTTGCCCGACAAAGCACTCGCGGCGACAACTTCTGGGCTAGCAAGGTAGGCCTTTGCGTCCGGCGACCCCATGCGGCCCTTAAAATTGCGGTTACTGGCGCTGATGCCGACCTCGCCAGGCTCAAGCAGACCTGTACCGAGACCAATGCAGGGCCCACAGCCTGCAGGTAGTGGTTGTGCGCCGGCGTCCAGGAGAGCTTGCCAGTCGCCTTGCTCTTCGGCAGCACGCTGCTCTGGTATCGATGCTGCGGCAATGTAGAAATTGACGTGTTCTGGAATCTTCGGTGTTTGCCCGTCGTTGGCGGCAGCGGCATCCTTGAAGACCTTTGCGGCGGCAGCAAGATCAGACGCTCGCGAGTTGGTGCATGATACTAGGTAGGCCTTGTTGACTTTGATGTCCTGGCTCTGCAGCTCGTTCAGTGGGGTAGCAACCTTGACCGAGTTTGGCCCGGAGACGTATGGAGAGAGGGTTGACAGGTCGAGGAAGAGCTCCTTGGCATAGACTGCTCCCTTGTCTGCAGCCAAAGCAGGTTGGAAGATGTGACCAGTTTGCTTCCCCACGATTCCGGTAGCAGTAAAGAGCTTGTCAATGCGACCGTGCTGGAACTGCTGTTGGTGGTGGTCCTTGTAGTCGCTCTGGCCTGCGTGCATGGCGGCATCGGTGGCTTTTGCTCTTAGCCAAGCGTGGAGGACCGAATCGATGGGGAACAGGCCAGTAAGCGCGCCCCACTCGGTCGTCATGTTCGCGATGGTCAGGCGGTCGTCCACTGGGATGGTGCGCAGCGTTTCATCGCGACCGGTAAATTCGATAGCATGGTTGAGTACCTCGTCGTTGTTAAATAGCCCAGCCAAGGCAACAATCACGTCCTTGCCCGTGACCCCCTTGGGCATTGCACCCTGAAAAGTGACCTTGGCGACCGGGGGAATCTGCCACCACGTCTTGCCCGTAGCCCAAATACTAGCGGCATCTGTTCGCACAACGGGCGTTCCCAAGCAACCAATCCCACCGTACATGTTCGAGTGGCTGTCCGAGGCCACGGCGAGGGTGCCTGGCCACGCGTAGCCCTCCTCCACCATGATCTGATGGCCAATACCGCGTCCAGCCGGGTAGAAAACGACGTCCTGCTTTTTCGCAAACTCCTCAATCTGGTTGTATTTCTTTAGGTTCTTCTCCGACTTATTCTGCACGTCATGGTCCAGTGTCAGGACAATTTGCTCCCTGTCGTGGATCTTGGTCGCGCCGATGGACATGAACTTGAGGGCTACCGGCCACGAGTTGTCGTGCGTCATGCATCGGTGCGGTTGTAGCGTCACATAGTCGCCGGACTTGAGGACCTTTCCCTCGGCAATGCCCACAGCATATCTCTGGACGATCTTCTCGGTAAGCGTCTGCGGGACCGTGGTCTTTTGCTGGAAGGTGGATAGGAAGCTGGCGGCCGGGCCCTCCTTGAGCGAGTGGAACACTTCGGGTTCATCGTGTCTGGGTCGACTCATGGAGAATGTGCGCTGAGCAGCAATGGGACGGGGCAATTGCGTTGCTGCCCGGAGAGGCAGGCGCGTTCGAAGCTGTTGGAATTAGAAGCTGCATAGTTGTATGCCGACATCTGGACCTCCGGAGTCTGTCGTTGTACAGCATGTGACCTACAAGAGCTTGCCTGCAGCCCAACAGTCGCGCGGCTCGCATAGACATGGCCATTGTCGCAAAATTGACCGCCGGAGAGAGCAGCATGGTGTTGATGCCTCAAGCCGTTTCTGCATATTTTCTGGATGACTAAGCCCGGCCGATCTCGGGGCCGGTCATCGGCTTTTCTCGGGCTTCGATTGGCCGACGCTGCGGCACTCAACTCTTCACCTAATGCGATCGTGTATTGTATGGGGGCACGCAATTGACGCCGTGGCTCAGTGCTTTTCTTCCCGGCGATGAAGTATGCGTCACGTCTGCGCCGTCTGCAACCCGAGATCGGACGCGTTGTCAACCGGAAGAAAATATGGATGATCGAATGATTCATTCATATGACTGGACCCAAATTCTTCAACTAGCAACCTAACCGCACTTCGAACACCCAAAAGTTCGACATCTCCCTCTTTCTCTGCCCACTGACTGTAGTGACTAATTGACAAGCATCTCCCCCGCCATGGTCAACCGCTCAGACGTCCACTACTTCGGTGCGGGGCCCGCGCCCCTCCCCACAGCTGTGCTGGAAGAGGCGGCGCAGGTGCTTCTGAACTACAAGGACAAAGGTGTCGGACTCTGCGAAATATCCCACCGCTCCCCAGAAGCCAATGCGATCCTCGCCGAGACGAAGCAGGCGCTCATCACGCTGCTCGATATCCCGGACGACTATGACGTACTGTTCCTTCAGAGCGGCGGCAGCGGCGAGTTCAGCGCGACCGTGTACAACCTCGTCGCGATATGGGTGGAGAAGAAGCGCGCCAAGATCGCAGAGGAGGTGGGCGACAACCAGGACGAGGTGCTCGCGCGGCTGCGCAAGGTCGTGGACGAGGAGCTGAAGCTCGACTACCTCGTCACCGGCTCGTGGTCGCTCAAGGCCTCGCAGGAGGCGGCGCGCCTCGTTGGCGCGAAGCACGTCAACGTGGCGGCGGATGCACGCAAGGCCAATGGCGGCAAGTTTGGCGCCATCCCGTCCGAGGACCAGTGGAGCCTCACACCGCGGACGGCGGGCGGTGGGCCCGCCCTGGTCTACTTCTGCGACAACGAGACGGTCGACGGCGTGGAATTTCCCGCCTTCCCGAAGAGCCTCGAAGGCGACGATGCCCCGCTGGTGTGCGCCGACATGTCCTCGAACTTCATTTCGCGCAAGGTCGACGTGCGAAAGTATGCCGTCATCTTCGGCGGTGCGCAGAAGAACATCGGTAACACGGGCATCGCCATCGTGATACTGCGCAAGTCCCTCCTGCCGCCCCACGCCACACCAGCCTCACCCGACCTGCTGCGGCAACTGAACCTGTCTGTGGGCCCGATCGTGCTGGACTACCCCACCATCGCAAAGAACAATTCGCTTTACAACACCCTCCCCATATTCGATGTGTGGGTCGCTGGTCAGGTCATGTTAGGCCTTGTCAACGCTTACGGCACCAAGCGCATTGGTGGCCAGGAAGAGATTTCAAATGAGAAAGCGCGCTCCATCTATGACACGCTCGACAAGTACCCCGATGTGTACCGCGTGGTCCCAGACAAGTCGGTCCGCAGTAGAATGAACATCTGCTTTAGGGTTCACGGTGGCGACGCTGATAAGGAGAAGGGTTTCCTTGCTGGTGCAGAAAAGAAGGGTCTGCTGGGCCTCAAGGGCCATCGCAGTGTGGGTGGTATCCGGGCAAGCAACTGTAAGTCCATCTATAACCTTCTGATTATAGCCCCACCACCCTCTCTCCATGTCCTGCACTCCAGACCATAAGGGAGGGTACTTGCGAATGTTATGTATGCGCCTAGCTCGGGGAGGTCGATGTGCCTGTTCATTAGGAAAGGTCGTCCGATCGGATGTAGCTATTCCAAAATCCCGTAAAGCCATCTGCCAAGCGAGAACAAGCATGACGTCTGGTCGACAGATGGGGAACTAGGCTAACTTGTCTTGCGTCACAGACAATGCGGTCACAACTGAAGGGGCGAACTTACTCGTCAAGTACCTTGAGGAATATGCAAAGTCTTAGTAGCCGGGAGTTAAGCATGACAATTCGACAGCGCCTTGCATTTCCGCTCGACGAACAGGCGCTCAAGTCCCAAAGCATCAACTCGATATTCATCAGCTCATGATGGTGTATTAGGCTCCGCAAGGACATCAGCTCTCATTCAACATGATACCCTCCGTTAGCAGGACGTAGTCAACGATCACAATAGATGAATATCTGTTCAAATTATGCCTGCAGCTACAGGATCTGCCTATATGCGGGTCTATTATCATTCGCATGACCGGTTGTTTATACTGAAGCATGCCGTTCCGTGGTACACAACACCTTGAAAACCACAGAAGGTAATTTAGATGTTCTAGAAATATACTCACGTGCGACCGTCAGGCCCTAAGGCCTCCTACTGGACAGCATATCAATTCCGGCAGGGCTCCTCCCACGCGGGGGTCTTTAGGCTCGCTGGCGACCCATGCACCGGGAAGTCTGTCGTGAGACGTGAGGAGTTGCAGGGACGAACGTCGAGCCAAGCTTTTGCTAGGCAAGTCCGCCACCCGCCAGGCACACATCAGCAAGACTGCGGCGCCGTCTTAGCAGGTCCGTTAAGTTGACTACGACTGCCCGTTATCAGGCTTATACTCGGGAAATAGCCGCTGAGACAGACGATGCTCGGGGAGCGCTACAGCGCGCGGGATCTGGCGATCATGAGCACCGCCTTCCACAGCGTACGCGTCCGTGAGGTACTAATCTACTTTGTATCTATTCATGGGATGCTGATGCTTCACGATTCGCGAAGCTGCGTAATACGAGGCCCGAATTGGCTTGCAACGACGCCTCGAAATGAGCACAAGAGCGAGAGGGATGGTTTGCGGGCGCCTGGCCGTTGTTCAGTCTCCAGGGTACACGAGCGCTTCACGTGCCTGCCCTGGCGCGAATCGCCTTCGCTTGAGTGCACACTTGAGGCCTGGCACAGGTTATGGACCAATCTCAGTGCCTGAGCTGCTTTTCAGTTCCAATATAGGCATTATCAACGGTTACATATTCCCATGCATCCCCGGTCCCCGGCGACGCTCCGCATTGACGTGCGCGTTTCGGACACCCCTGAAGCGAGAAGCTGACACACACTCAAATCGAACAACGTCACAACTGAACCCCAAGCTTCGCCAACCTCACCACATAGCCGACCGACTCCAGCATCTTGCAGGCTCTGGTTTCTCAAAGCGCCTGAAATGGCAGCGATGCCCTATTCTTGGAATCGCAACGAGGAAACGAAACCATTGTGTCTACAGCAAGCGCGCAGTTCTCATCGAGGATTCATTGACAGATAGCAAGATGGTGAATATTGACAGTTGCAAAGGCTTCGGCATGCATCCGGCACAAGGAACTGCACGGCCCATGGTGGCTTCGTCAGGATTGCTTGATCGCCGCGCCGACGCCAGCAGGTTCAATTTCCACGCCGTCCTGTGGCTGCTCGGAGGGCCCCAGCACGCTGGTCTCCGAACGGGTCTCTCTGCTCCCGCTGCCCAGGCTCCCCCGGCCGTGCGGGTTGCATGATGTTGAAACCCCACCTCGACCTAGCGTGCGTGGTCGCGCCTCTAACATGACCGCATCTGGGTGCCACCAATGCTTCCTCCCACCTCTTGGAATGACAGACGCCTCAGGACCGCTGTTCCGAAACCCTGCGCTACTGGTCCATCTCCCAAGTTTCCTCATATACTGTTTGACGTCTCATACTCGCCTCCTGGCTCCACGCTTTCATGCCTACGCTCTTTTTCCATTCTCTTCCTCTGCTGGCAGGTTCAGGCACTGTACTTGATTGAAGCTGAACAGGTCACGATCTCTTGTTCGACGTCAGTCGTTTTGCCTCCATGAATACGTAACTTTTCCTTCTTTTAGCCGCTGCTGGTTACCAGCGAGACTCTTTACCTTCTTGTATATTCTTCGCGGGACCTGACAAGATGGAAAGATGGGGCCTTCACTATCCTCAGCTCGACGCGCGGTCGCATTTCAACATGACCCTCAACACATCAGCCGTCCGTGATGTACCTTGGACAGCAGAGAACAAGACAAGAGCCGTCATCGCGAGCCTTCAGCTGGCGCAGGTGCAGACGATCCGGACTATGCACCTAACTCTGGGGGCGTTCAGTCTGGCCTTGACCTTGTTGACGGTCCATCGAATCATTTCAGATGCGAAGAGGGCGGCTGCGGTCCACGTTCCGCTGCGCAAAGAGTATGTGAACCTCGAATAATGGCAGCAGCGAAAACTAACCAGGCTAGGCGATTCAGCGCCCTCCGAAACGTACATTCCGCCGAGACATTCCCACTCGTACTGGCTTGCGGTGCGGTTATACAACAAGTTATCTTTGTAGCAGTGCAGAGCACTTCTCTCCGTAGTGTCTTATCTAAACAATGTCGAGGGCTCGCCATGGTTACATTTCCAGGTAGGTACACAGGATTGAGATATGGGCTATGCTAACGAGACCAGCGATCTTTCTCATGGGATATATCAACCTTGTCTTCGGCATCGAAATGGCAATCCGCTCCCTCAAACATGAGCGGTTCGCTCCGCGAGGGAAGTGGAATGTGACAATCTGCATCGGCGCCGTCTCATTTCTCTCGCTGCTAACATGGATGCCCACAGTCGCCTGGCCCATGTACAACCGCTGCTTCGGAAGTCTAATCTGGTTCCCGGTCAGATACGAACTTATCGCACTCGTCATCCTCGGTTTACTGGTTTCCCTGTTCTTGACTCTCGCCGCCGTTATCAGCATTCAACTAATGCGGACAACCGCTGTGGACCCAAACGAACGAATTGCAGCTTCGCGGATGTGCTATTATTTGCTCATGGCTGCATTGATCTACGTAAGTGCTCGAGATTGTTGGGCTGCGGGTGAGCTAACAGGTTGATAGACTCTGGTAATCCCAGTCGAAGTACAAGCCCACCGACGAGATTTTATGAACACGCTGGCCACATCCCGAATTGCAGAGATTTCGCTCTTCACCTCGGGCATCGTAATCGCCTTCTTCCATCTATTCCTCCGCGTCAATGCCACCCGTTTCGTTATCAGCCCCATGAGTGAGATGAACTCTCGTCCTAAGCAGAAGCGACCTAGAATCCGATTCTTCGGCCCGAGCGATCTTGAGATGAACATTAGCGGTCCAATGGCTTTACAAGGTGGAAGACGCCCAGATAGTCGGCAAGGTCTCATTAACGTTGGTCCCGAAAAGAATCGCTACGACTTTGAGCCTCAATACTTTGAACGACCAAATCGCCCACTCACACCCGCTTCCGTTCAATCGCAGGGTGCGATCGATCCAACGAGATGGCCGCTGCCTCCAGATCCAGAGAAGACGGGCTACTTTGATGAGGAAAAGGAGACTTCCGGGCTCCATAGGCGCAACAAGTCTAACTATTCGCTCTTCCCCACACGCGCCGAAGAGATTCCTCGTCTCCCGGCCACCGTCTACTCACCAAAGTCGACCGAGGAGAGCAATAGAGTGTCTAACCTAGCAGTGAGACGGCAGGTACGGCGGAGCTCTCTCGGCGATACCAAGTCCATCACCGACGTCGGCGAGGCTTTTGGCTTCCTGTCGAAGCCCGCTCCCCTCTTTGGCAAAAAGCACTACCGCAATTCGAGTGCGGGCAGCAGTGCGACTGTACAAATCGGCCTTCGGTTTTCAGTCGCTCCTGCGACACTTGCTGCAGGCAAGTGCACTCGAGCTGAACGAGAAGTCGAGTCTTCTGGTCTTAGCGCACCTCCACTCCAGCGCGAAGATACAAACTCCAGCGGCGACAGCCTCGGCCTCCCAATACAGTCACCGTCAAGAGCTTCCTCGTCATCTGAGATTCTAGGCGACACTCTCGTCAACTTTCCCGAACCACCAAAACCAACACTCTCACCAGCCAAGCACAGCCCCGGCAGGACTCCCGCCTTTCCAGTTCTTTCTTCCGCAACCTACCTTCAGACGCAGCGTGAGAAGATTCTCCCACCAACGCCGCGCGACTCATCACCAGCACCAGCCCCGTCGCCTGCCCCTCAAGTCCCCGCACCAATGCATCCAGGATTGAGCGGCTTGAGGATGAACCCGGTTTCACCAGGTTCGCCCTCAACATTCTACTCCTCTAGCGGCCGAAGCTCGCCAGCTCGCTCAAACGCGTCAAGATCACCCACAGCTCCATCACCAACCGCACGGATACCACTCGGCGCCGGCACAATGGCGCGCAGCCCGCCACGCAATGGCTGGATATGAGGCAGCGATCACACATCGATTCCTTTTTTCTTCCGCGCGCCTGAGGTGTAGAGAGCGATTTTGGATTGGCTACAGTCCCTTGTAAGATTAGCGCCTGGAGTAGGGTTCTGGTACAGAAGGGGTCATATCTGCGGCGTTCCGGGGTTTCAGCATTTGAGTTATGCGACAAGAGGCCCGTGCATACACCATCCGCCACCATCACTCACATCTGCAACGGCATCCCCATCACATCACACATCACACATCACATCCATCTCTTACCCTTCGTACTTCACCCCCTCGGCACATACCGTTCCCATGTCTTATGTCGTTTACGCATACGCTCACTGCTAGCCTTTTTATCCTTTACTTTTTCAGCACCGTCTCGCTTAGCTTCTTACTTTTTCGATCAATCACAGCTGCGCGCCTCTTAATGTGGAGGGCGTGGCGACCGGTCGCTGCACGCGGTGCGCGTGGGTTTGTGTTGGGGAGGGGGTAGAGCGGTAGGGATGGAGGAAAGTGTTGTATATTGCTCCGATGCTGAAGTCGCATTTTCGTGCGTACATTACCTTAGCATAGAATGGAGGAAGAGAGGGCAAATTGAAGGCCGTCGAACCAAACCATGTTGACTTGCACTTGTGAACGATGTCGAATATATTATGCCTCCGACACCACCATTGCACCAATATGACGAAATAACATAACACTGCTTCTTTCCTGCTGCTTCGGTGGTTGACAGTTTGGTTATGACGCCGCGGTCTGGAGGGCGGACCGTCTTACCACCTAGTCCACACAGTGACATACCCACAACGCTCACCAACCTGGCACGAACCAAGAGGTCGTCTCTACCAGCAGGCCTCCCGCAAATCCCGCACGCAGATCTCCCGCCCGCAGTATGTTAAAATACGTCATTGATCCTCCTGTCGATCGACCCTAGCGTCACTATGTTCTTTTTCCTACAATACCCTTACAGTATCACGTCAGCCGGTAACAGTCACCCCGAGTCTGACGTAATTGCTCTTCTTTCTTTTTGTTGATCGGTAGTACAAAGGCCCATCGTGTCGCGTCACTTTGGGGCCCGCCGAAGTTTCTGTACTTTCCATCATGAGGCGTTTGGCGTGAGCGTCACCGTTTCCGGACTTGACAGAGTTTTCGATTCCCGACCCGTTCTGGAACGAGGGATACAGGTGCGAACACGGACGGTAAGACGGTAGGTAGCGGTGGAACACCCCGCCCCGTCTTTGTGCTACTGGAAGTAATCTCGAAGCAGTCCGTGTCAGTGTTTGTGTCATCGGACTTCGGAGGTTTTTCGATTCGATCGTTATGTACGGGTGCGGGACGTGGGATGTGAGATGACATGCAGCTGTTGGTACCGCACGTGCGAGAAGAATTCTCCGGCGGGGGCGGATGCTGTGGGCTGGGTTAGGCTGGGTGGAGGATTTGGACTGGGCAGGGGGAGGGAAGGATGGTCTTGTGGTGATCCTACTACGGGGAACGTGGGATTTGGGAATTCTCCGTGTAGGCGGACTTTGACGGCGAGACTTGGTGGGGGTTTTGTACGGATACGGAGGTTTGGCAAGTCGTGGGATTGTGGCTTCTACGTCGCGCGTGGGGTTGGGGGTCTGGCTTTGAGATGGCTATTGCACAGCATTAGAGATTATCCAGCTGCATGGGAGAGATGAGGTAATGTTTGCGTTCGCCTGTACACTGTGTATTTTCTGCGATCGGTAAGGCTTTTGAATTGATAGTAGATGTAGTTAAATCCCTTGTACAGCAAGAGCTTCAGTATAATTATTGCAGCTTTACGTCCGATCCAACAGTGTACAATGCGAAGCTAAACTGAAATGGCAGTATTGCCCGTAAATCTTTCGACCTAATGCTGAAGTTTGTCCGAACCTAAGTCTGAAATATGTAGCTCAGTGCGTGAGCAGCAGTGTCTTGACGCGGGTACGCAGCGCAATTCGCAGCCGCCACCAATCTCGCGTTTCAGACATTACTACATCACAGCAAGTGGTAAAGGGAAAGAGATGTCGTAATGAACGATCTCTTGAAGGTCTTATCAAATCCACCGTACTGCCGCCTCGCCCAAATTTACTGGTGACGGAAGGTGTGTATGCAAATTCTCGTGGATATCACACTCTAGTAGTACCCAGAAAGTGTTCGCGGCGGATGACCACTATGCCCTTTCAAAGCGGTGCCACGTGCCAACAATAGGGGAAACTTAACGACATCGTCGTAGAGGCTCAGTTTCAGACAGAGAAGTATGCCCTATTCTCCACGGTCTGAACGGAGAGACGCAATGTTCGGATAACCAATTCAGCTGTGGTACACCGGCGCACCCTTAATCCAACCTTTAGGTTTGCAAAGATGCCACTATCGAGATTCGTTAGCGTGGCGCCTGGACGCAAATGGATGCAAACTTACAGTGTCTGTCTCGCTGTAGTTATCTCCTGATGCATTCTTCTGGTCAATACTTGCATACACCGTCCATCCCTCTTCCTCGAGCGTTTCCAGAAGAGTAAGCAACAAATCCCTCGCCCTCATCGTCTCCTCTCCACTGGCGTACCACGGCGACCCATATAGCTTTATCTCGTATATCCCAGGCATGTAAGTCAACTGTTCTTGCACCATGCGGCCAAGCTTGGCAGCTACGGTGTCCCTGATCTCGCGTGGTACTGATACTCTGTCAGCCGTTTTGATTCTCAAACTTGGGTTCAGTGTACGCACAATCGATGAAACGGATTCGATCCGTCTTCGAGAATGCAATCGACGCCCAATCGCACTCTGCCGGCGGTGGGTCCTGAAATCTGAATAATAGCGCGTCCTTGTCCATCCCCTTCTTGCTGACATCCGTACTCAGCGTCATCACCCACCCAAGTGAATGCAGCCTCCCGAGGAGTGCATACATGAGGCGTCGCGCTTCCATGGCCTGGTCGCCTTGTCCACGCCAAGGATTGCCATTGAGCTTCAATTCGAAGGATCGACCGTAAGGGCGTGCTGCTTGAATGCCTCGTCTCCAGGTTAAAGCGACCGTTTGTTGACATGCTTGGATGACTTCTTGGGGGAAGCGGAGGAAGCGCAAGCGGTCCGTCATGTGGAGGGATAGGGAAGCGAAGCGGGTTTGAAAGGCTGGTGCTGAGGAGGAAGGGATCATTGCTGATGCTCTGTAGGTAGGGGGAGGCTGCGACGTCTTCTCGCCATACGGCATTGACGGTCTTTCTTTGGAGAACATGGTGGTGGTTGAGGCCAGAGGTTTCTTTGGGGGTTAAGTATCAAAGCCGTGGCACGGATTTTGGGCAGTTATATAGTGCAAACTAGAGGATTTCTCGTTGCCTTGTCATTGGTGATTGAAGTGTTGGACGGGTAGCCCGCAAGGCTTAGACCTCTCTGCGTATCCCTGTCCAATCATGGCTCGGCTGATGGTGCGCACTGACCACCCACTCAGCCCACTATTGGGTGGCTCACTCTGATCCACCACCTTCCCTCGCGGCCAAGGCATATCGCACTAGACAGCGAACCATCTTCCTCTGACGGCCGAACGGCACAAGTCGAGGCTAGCATGTGGCGAACAACACCCCGCGTTCTCTCGCAATTTTTGAGGCCAGAGGCTGAGCGAGATGGCTGCCCCACTTCCTTGGCCGTTCCGCCCCCGCACGCCAGCAATGTTTGGTTCGCCCCAACATTCAAGGTGGAGTGATGGATGAATTGGCTTCTAAACCAACCTGACCTTTTGAGTGTGGCCACCTTTGAAATCCTCCTCTTTGAATGCACGCGCCGTGTCTCCCGGGCCTACGTCTCTCGGATAAAACACTTTCGGCCACCACAGGGGGTTCTCAAGATTGCGCTTTGTCAAAAGGCTGGAACATCCTCGTTTCAAAAAAGTCGTGACAACCCCAAGGCGCTGGTACTCAGGTACCGCAGGTCCGAAATTGCTTTCCCTCTCTTTAAGCAACAGCGACCAATACTGGTCCTCTGTGTCAAGCTTAACCAGGGGTAGCAGATACAGGCGACCGTCTTGAGTACTTGGCAGGCCATCAAGAGATACTCTTAGGAAATCATCGCTGTGTATCAAAGTCTTAGATGCTCGCCCATCGAAAGCACCGAGGGGAAGAAGTCGGGCGTTCACTAGAAGATGTCCATTGCGTACCTCTCCGAAGGGATCAGACTCTGCTGGATCGATCCGTGCGTCCAATATTTCGGCCAAAAGAGTATATCTTTGTGGAAAAGATTGGAATTTGATGCCACCTTCGATGGAAGCCCAAGACCACGATGGTGCTATTAATCCACAGTCAGCTTTACGGCTCAGCAACTCGATTGTAAGACTCTCACCTCGGTAGCGACCGACCCTGGCTGCTTTTGATGACGCAGTTTCCCAAAGGAGGTCCTCTACTACACGTTCTCTCCATATTCCAGCGAGATAGTCGCACTTCAGTACCCCAAAGAAGATCCTGGCAAGGCCACCTATTGCAACGAGTTTGTCGCTTGGCACAGTCAGTAGACAGTCCGAATACTTGGCAACTAGCTGCTTCCAAAGGCCGAGGCAGTCCCGGCGCCGTAGACCAGCCGTCCACACTTTCGGGGTCGAGAAAGATGGCAAGATGGATAAACTGTCGCACGTCTGCTTGACAGTCATCTCTCGGCACTCCCAAGTTACCGGATCCCCAAAATGGATCGTCCTGGGCGAGAGCAAATGCTCTTGCAACACCCATGCGCGTCGATCAAGCGGTTTCTGAAGGCCTTTGGACAGAAGCAGGTTTAAGCCTTGGCTATTTCCTAGGGGGGTAACGACGTTCAGCCAAGCATTCTGTGACTTGCCAAAGAAACCTTCGTAGACACTGGTAGCATTAGATGCCGCTAGAGTTACGATTGCATTCCGATACACCTGGGCCATCGATGCTGCTTCGCGGTGCCATTCTGATTGACCCTTTTCGCCTTGGATAATACACAGGGAGTCGATCCAGAGATACCGTACGCCAAGCTGGCGAGTCACCTCAATGGCATCAATAAAAGTGCGTCTCAAGTCTGGCAACCGTATGCCACTGTTGCTGAGGATGTCAAGGTTGTCTCGCTCGAGTGTAAAGAAGGGTATTGTGCCCCACTGATGGCCGAGTGCAACGTAACGACGATCCCCGATGAGAGAAATCTTAGCTGACGGCTTCAACTTCATTTTCTGCACGTCGATTAGGCGTGTCGGGAGCCACAACCGGTCGGTATCTGCCCTGCATATGCGATGGGCGGCTAGACATTTTTCGAAGCACGAGCGCATCCCGCGGTACACCGAATACTCTGTCGACGAAGGTTTTCGCTCGATGTATTGTCTAATGTTGTATCGCCCAAGTTCTGGGTTACGGAGTAACTCTGACCAATCCTTGTTCCAGTGGTGGAGTGAATCCTCGCTGCGGTCTCGTGCGCTACTCGTTCGGGGGAACACCTCTATGGTCTGGGGCATAAGGTATTGTGAGACAAGGTGTACATCGAACGGAATGGTGGCTCCTTCTCCCAGATCGTGGAGTTCGCACTCATGCCCTCGGAGTACTTCGTTGAGCTCCATACAGATGGGACAGTTCGAGGCGGATGCTAGGAGGTCGTCAAGAGATCTTCCTTTCATACCGGGTTGGGGTTGAAGCGGCCAATCTGGCGGTAGATTGTACCCGCAAAACTCGCATGGTGTTGGGTTTTTTGTTTCCTTTTCAGCCTCGAATGACGAGGGAACATCCCTTTTGAATAATCGTAGCATAGCATTGACTTTCAGCGAGATAAGCTGTGTTGAGAGTTGGGGGGAGATTGTGAAGCTCCCATCTTGAGAGGATCGAGTTCGCGGTACGACCCCGCTAAACGAGAGCCGTATGCACAGCCTCAGCCTAACCCTCTCGAATCATGAGCTTCACCGGTTGCCTTCAACTGCGTGGCGCAGCTTCATGCGATGATCCACAGCGTCTCATTGGACCACGTAAAAAAACGAGCGGAATCCATGAGTTCTAGAAATGCTGAGCGTAGGCTCTTGTGGCGAGCAATTGTTAGGAAATACTAAGCAGTCCGTGTAAGGGGTCCTGATTGCTCTTACACCCCCTAAGAGTTGTAACTTTGAATAATTCTATTCACCTTTAGTAGGGTTCAGTGTAGTTATGCAGGTTACGTGCATTCTCTCTCAACTACCCTTGTTGAGTATCACAGTATATATGTTATACTAGAAGGTATACAAGAAAAGAAAAAAACAATCTGACCCACTCAGACTCTCATCCATCAAAGAAACGACCAGCAAGCATATACAAAAAGGAAAAAGAAGTCGTTGTACAAATGAAATACTGGCCTATTCAAACCGCTCGTAAAGAAGCAACCAGGGTAAATAAACGAAAGAATAAAGACGCCAGTATCTCCTCATCGATCCCAAACCACAGGCCCACGAGCACTAGCGAGTGCGAGACTTGTACGTGGTGACGAAAGTGTTCGTCGTTCCCTTGTTGGCCGCATTGTGCTTGTTGACTTTCTCGCGAATCAACTGATTGTCGCGCCTGATATTCTCCGTGGCGTTGAACCATGCAGCGGGACCGGTGAGTGCGGTAGGCTTCATGGTCGTAGTGGTCGCAGTGGTCTCAGTGGTTGCAGTGACCTTGACGGGCGTGGCGGACTTGGTGATCAGGGTGACTTTGATGGCCTTGGTGGTCTTCGTAAATGCCTCGCATTTCTTTTCATCGTCGCGTCTGATGTTCCGAAGGTAGTTGGCCCAGGAATCGGCACCGGTAGGCGCGGCAGCCTGGGCGTCGGTGGCCTTGGGGGGGACGGGAGTGGTGGAGCGAGCAGGGCTCGACCTGAGGGAGAGGGATTTCACCGATGATGCCGGCGTCGCCGTTGACATTGGGGTATCTGATGAGTTGCTGGGAGACTCGGATGCCGTATCAGGGGTGGCAGGGCGAGGGGTAGCCTAAGGGCTTGAAGGCTGAGGCTGTGTGGCCATGCCGGCGGAGATGGATGAGGTTGAGATAATGTGGTTCGTGACGAAAGAGTGCGGTTTTTCCGTCCGTGCACGAAGCCGTGAGGAAATTGAGGAAGCATAAAAAAGCTACCATCATGCTCATCGTGACACCGAGCTCCAGGTCGATGGCATCGGTCAGGACCAGAATTCGATAGACATTGGTCAGAACAATGAAGATGGCCATAGGCTGCGGACCGATCTCTGCGCATGTGACCAAGAAGACGCGGAGGAGTGTGGCTGGCACGACAGTGAGATAGCGGAGGGACGTGTTGAGGGCAAACCCCAGAGCGACGATGATGTTTAAGATCATGGTGGTGATGCTCTAGATGTAATTTTAGTAGATCCCGGTGAAGAGTATATGGATATAATGTACAGATTGCTGGGAATAGTTCATCTTAGACAGTAGTCTTGTTGAAATGATGGTAGGCAATCCTCGTGGCGGTTTGTTGGAGGGCGTAGTGTAAAAGATGAAGTTTCTCAGCGACCGGGAGACAGAGGAAATGGGGCCGCCAGGTGAGCCAAGCCCTAAACGAGGCTCGAGAAGGGGTGAAAGACCGCGCATTCACCGGTGGCCTGTGCGGACACCATTTACGACAGCCTATTGACGTCTTGCGGAGGGTCGCAGCCGCCTGATTTCCTTATATGCGCAACGCTGATTGGCTATATGGGGTCGACTGTGCCCTTCGTGGTTTCAGGTGGCAGGAGATTGGTATTATTCCACCCCGGTCAATTGACGTCGCCGGCGGTCGTGGGTTGGGGAAACGCTCGCTTCATCTGCAGCTCGCTGGGCCCCGTCTACCCAGGGCAGGTTTCTGCGGTATTGTTCGGAGCAAGCGACCTATTGTTGTGGGTCACTATCTGGAGCGTTCGTCCCGATCCCCCACACTGCTGTTGCTCTTTCGCTGTCTCATAACTACTGCCGATCTTTCAGTGTCTAGATATTCGCTCTCTTGCTCCAACGTCAACCCAAAGCTGTCCCACAAACCCTTCATACTCCTAAGCCTATCTCTGTATCCTCCCTGAATAGCTTCTTCCTCCGTACTGTCCATTTGATGACGAACCAGATGAAAACAGGGGTGTTTTCGATGCTCTCTTAGATTCTCATGTATGCCCGCACTGAGAAGCAGTTGTTCCAGAAACCTTGTCACAACCCTATCCTCGAAGACAGATAGACTCCCAGCCCCTGGGACAGGCTCCACTAATTGGTCCTTTACGAATCGATTCTCATTTAAGAGAGCATCTTACAGCATAATGTAAATTATAGATAATAGTCCGTAGTGGGGTGAATTATGAAGACGAGCGTGCAGATAATAATCCATGTAGCGACTCGTCAACAGCCTCCCTGGACTTGGAATGCTGATGCTGTCCAGAGACATCCTCTGCCGCAAGATTGTCGAGAGGGTGTTGATAACTGGGCTCTTCCCCGAATTCACTCGGGGTAGATAGATCTGTCTGATGCGTTCCAGATTCCTTTGCGGAAGAGACTCGAGGAAGTGTATGACGTCCCTCGGCTGTTGCGAGATGTCGATTGTGTTCTCTTCATAAAGAATGGGCTCGGCTAAGCATGATAAATGACGGTTGGTGAAGAGTAATCCAGCTGCAATGTCTTTCAAATTTGGGCATCGAATTCCACGCTCATCGACGGCTTCGAGATAAAGGCGCTCTGGTATGGAGAGCACGTATCGACATATAATAAGGAGCAACTCATCCGGAAGGTCGTTCAGGATGAGAGGATCGATGGCGGCTGATGAATTCATCTTTCGTATAATGTTTGTAGGGGAATGGAGGAGTGGTTGGCAATGGGCTGCGCGCGATGTGTCTCTCAAACGCGCCAGCGCAGGACTCCTGCAATCGTCTGGCTGTGCCTTGCCACCCGCTCAAAGAGTGAAATACGACCTCTGGGAAGGATTCGAATGATGGTTAAGCCAGGGGAAGTTGTAATAAGTGTGTTTCAGTAGAGAAGGAGGGGGAGGAAAAGCTGGGCACACCGAGTTGCGATCGTTCGGTACTCTTGGCACCGCACGTTCGTCGTAGGTGTAACAAACACTATGCACAATAGAGTTGGTACAATGCCAACATACCGTACTCTCGCGAATGTTCTCTTCGAGGACCTATAGCTTTTTTATTCAATAACTGATCTATTGACTTACTACATCTATCACGAGAGTAAAAACCGAAAGAATGTAGTGTACCCTCAAACTGAACCCCTGGCTGGCGTCTTAAATTGCACGTTCTCCAACACCAGACTTCAAACGCTCTGTCGCGACCTTGGGCATTCTACAGGCATCAGGATCGGACACTCTCCGCCACGATAGCATTACCCTCATGCTCAACATTGCCCGCGACAACCTGCACCCCTTGCACTTCATTGCATTTCTCAGCCACATTTTTAATATTCAACCAATGCGTCCCCGCTGCAGCCGGCACCGAAGCGCACACGACCGCCAGCGCGAATATAACAACATGCTGAATAGCCTTCGAATAGGCCAATCGGATATGGAGGACAGTGCTGGAGCCGGATGCTAGCTGGTTGATTGCCATTGGTCCAGCGTTGACGATAATTTGGGCGTCGAGACCGTCGGTGTAAAAAAAGTTGCACTTGTCATTTATAGGTGTATTTCGGGATGTATTTCCCAAGAGTATTGAAATGAAAGCGTTGCCGATTGGAAGGGCGATAGTTCCTCCGAGTTGCGAGAAGAATGTGGCTACGCCATGTACTAGGAAGACATCTGTTTCACTAACAATTGTCAGTACGTCGGCCCATCTGCGTTCTAGAGAGTAAAACCTACGTTTCCATAACTGCTTGGATGGCGGTGTGGGGTGTGTTGATACCCATTCCGAGGCCTGTCCCTGTGAGCACTAAAAAGGCCGTCCACTCAACCGTGGAAGTGGTCATGTCCAACCTAGTCAAGAGGCCAGTTCCTACTACGCAGATAAGTTGACCCACCAGTATCACGGGCATATAGTACTCATACTTCGTAACCAAACCTCAAGATAACAGCAGAGCAAAGAACTGAGGCATCACCAGAGCGATATAGTTGACACCACTGCGCACCGCTGTGGTTCCTAGCACAGCCTGAAAGTAGAAGGGGAGGCAGTACAATTTCTGTTGGGACTGTTAGAGATGCATCCCTCCTAAAGAACGCGAAGACTTATGAGATATTTGGACAGCTGCACAATAACAGAAACAGTGGCAACGGTACGCTGCTTCACAAATCGAACTGGGATCAGGACTTTCTCTCCCAACCTCCATTGCGACAACCAAAACAGGGCCTTAGAACAGCGGCACCGACAAGCAGCCCAACAACCCGAGCCGAATTCCAAGGGTAACTAACACCGCCTTCCTACAATGCAATGCAGAGACAGGACACGAACCCAAGGAACAAAATTATGCCAATCAAGTCCGCTTTCTTCAGCTTCGCCTTAAGCGGGAGCTGTCACTCCGGAATTGCCGAGATCTACTTTAAATCCAGGGAAACCCAAACCAGGAGGAATGCGGCAAAGCCAAGCGGGGGGTTGGTCTAGAAGCACCACCTCCAGGAAACCCGGTCGGTGAAGACGCCGCCCACAACCGGACTCATGCTACAGGTTATACCGAACACGGAGATGACGCTGGCCATGGCGATTGGCCGCTTTTCCAAGGGCGTGATGAAGGTTATAATGCATAGTGCGCCCTGGTATAGACCAGCAGCACCTATGCCTGTTAGTGCTCTTCTGAGAATGAAGACTGCGTATCGGTGCAGCGGTGCATAGAACTGACTTACTTCGTACTAATGTTAGAATAACGTCGATTGCATAATGTAGGATAACAAATCTTCAAATACCATCATGAACATCATGAACGATGACTTCAGGGCAAAGCTCTTGTAAGTACTTCCTACAATGGCCTGAAATGCAGTCAATGTTATGGGATAGGCGGACCCAATCCATCCCACTTGATCGAGGGCGTTGAATTCTGTTGAAATTTTAGGAACGGCAACTGTGATGTTGGTTGTGTCAAGTGTCATTCAAGAAACGTGCCAAATGCCAGTCTCAACAGCGTCATAACCAAAGACCATTCCCTTCGGATATTCGTATGGCGGAATGTCTGGTGCTGCGGTGGGGATCTGACATGTCTCCTCGTCAGGCTGCAATTGATCGCCTTTGTCGTCCGCCATCGCAAAGGCGGGCCTGTTGGCTTATAAAGAAGAACATCTCAAGAAGATGCCCCGAGAATCAAAGATTGAAGAGACTAGAGCAGACAAAAGACCTCCCACTTAGTAGCACCGCAGAAGCGATGGGGTCTCGGCAGGGCGTAAGCAGTGAGAGGCGTAGTAGCGGCCAATTTCAATAGCCCACACCTCACCCTGCCGCCTAGCTATACTATGGAATCCAATATGGTGACTGAACGGGCAAGCTATGCCGCAATGACGCGCTTGGCCCCCGTAAATGGTGATTGCGGTTTGGTAAGCCATGGCAAGGTCGAAGACAGTATGTCTTGAAAGGTTCCAGAGATAAGCAGAAGACGATGCGATCTTTATATGGAGGACCATGGCCAACAAAGGAGCAGCTTGCCTATGACCAAGACGATGTGAAGTAAGTTCCCATAAAACCAGCGCAAAACTCTCCACTAGGCTGACTGTCTCCAGGCTTCTACCTCGGAGAGAATATGTATGATCACTCTCTGGTAGACTGGTCCCTCACCTAAATGCTATCCGATAAATACCCCGCGTGCTACTTTACATTCAAACACGCGACCCAAGGGAACGGAAAGTACTTCCAATACGTCTATACCCCGAATGAAGATGGCTCTATGATCTGGAATGCATCGGTACAGTCAACCGTGCTTCCTAATGAACCGCTGACACTTGGTCCTACGAGCGAGACATCGGGGGCTAGTCCAAGGACTGAGGCATCGGAACCCAGTGGCGCCCACACACAAAGCCAAGCTCCCGAAGCTAGTGCAACTGTCATTACTGTAACAATATCCACTCCCACCGGAGGGTTCCAAACCATCGTTACCTCCATTACCATTACACAGGGAACGGAAATTGGAGTTCGTCCTCCTGCCTCTCCGAGCTTAACGACGGCAAGCCCCCCTCCTACCCAGAAGCCTTCAAACACTGCAGCAATTGGGGTCGGCGTTGAAGTCTCTATGGGCTTCCTCATCTGCCTCGCCGCGATCCTATTTATTCTTCTACTCCAAGCGGCGCCACCTCTAGTGGGCGAGCCATTCTGGTCCATCCGGACCCCCCCAGCCTGACAACTCGATGGCGCCCAGGACTGGATCTAGCTACGACTCTTCCATCGGACTTGTTTCTCTGATAAAAGAACAGGTTCTCGCGCGTATTAACCAGACGACGGGTAATTACGATGCTTATCCGCAAATGCCTGAGCAAGGTGGCAACAGTATGGATGCAAAAGGTTTCGCGGCACAAGCACCTCCTAGTTCGTATTCGCAAGTTTCTGAGCTAGGCGGTAATAATACAAAGGCTTTTGCGTCGACACTGGCTCCGGCTCCAGCACCTCCATCTTATTCGTATGAGATGCCGGTACATCAGCAACGGGAGATGAGTAATCGCATTGAGCTCTCCTGGGCCCCCCTCTATATATATTCTCGTCGATGGCGCTAATTGTGTCTCCAACCTAGTAGCGGACTAAGGAGAAAGTGGCTATTCGGCAAAGATTTATTATTGTAATGGAATTGATTGAAGTAAGACGCAAGGTATTGCGTCTACAGCTGTTGTAGATACTAATAGTTATTATTCGTTACCACTGTGGAGACTGCTAGTTAGTGTTCTTCACTTTTTACTGCTTACTTCTTCAACAAGAAGACCCGCTCGGACGTCCCTCGGACAAAACGTCATCTCCGCTCATTAACTCCATCTCCGAGCTCCGAACCCCATTTGATAAATTTAGGTATACGTCAGCGCGGAACGCGTTCCGACTCGCGCTCACAAAACATCCAGATTCCCCGATTCCTCCAGCCTCCACCACTACCACCATTTCCAACTTCTTAAGACGGTGTAGAACACAATGCCGCCTCTCCTCCCCACTGCGCCGTGCATACGAGCCCTCCGCAGCCACACCGCACCTACAATTCCGCCCCATTACCAATTCCAATCCGCCCTCCGCCTCCGCGCCCTCTCGACCACCGCGCCCATACCACACACGCCAATCTGCCCCTCCCCAACATGCACCTGCTCCCCCACCCCGCCCAACCTCGACATCGACCGAAAGACGCCCTTACTCCACACCATGGCCAGCTACTCCCAGCACCTCCTCGTCTGCACCGGCAAAGACAACTGGAGCTCCCGAATCGAAGACGAGACCACGCCCTCGGGCGACTTTGTGCGCGGGGTAAAAGGCGTGATAGGCAAGGGAGGAGAGGGCTTTGATGTTTGTTTGTTTCCCCCCTCGCACACATACAAACGGGTCGGAGGCAAAGGGTTGGGCTAACGAGGAATGACATGACAGCCGTTTAACAACGTAATGCTCACTGCGAGTTCCTTCCCATCTCCGGAAAGTGAAGGGAGAGGGGCGACGACGACGACGGCTCTTCTATTCCCAGCATTCAAGAGGATCCTCGCGATTCCGCACACGTCGGCGTCATACTCCGCCCTCGCAACCGCCTACCTCAAAGCGACCCTCTTACACCCCGCACACGCCAACCTGTCCCCCGCACAAAAAGCACACCTCACGCGGGATCCCAGTCTCGCGTCCGAACTCCCCCCCGCGGCGCCCATCACGACGCCCACGGTGCTGATCTGCGGCCACGGCGGGCGCGACCAACGCTGCGGTATCCTCGGTCCGATACTTCGCGCCGGGTTCCAAGCCGAGTTCACGCGGCGGGGGATCGATGGCTCCGTTGGCCTAATCAGCCATATAGGCGGGCATAAATACGCTGGAAATGTGATCATCTATATTCCGCCGGGATGGAGGGGCATTACCGCCCGTAGTGGTAGTTTGACGCAGGGAACGGAGAGCGGATTATCTGGTACTGGGATATGGTACGGTCGCGTCGGGCCCGAGAACGTGGAAGGCGTGGTTGAAGAAACGCTTGTCAAGGGGCGGATTATCACGGAGTTGTTTCGGGGCGGGATTACGCGGGAGGGAAGGATGCTAGGACGGATGTTGGAGGAACAGATAAAAAGGGAGGGGGGAGAGGAGGGGGGATTGAAGTTGAAGCCGCGGGCGCGGCGGTGAGAATGGGTGTATTGAAGGGTTGATGTACGATTGAACGATTGAACGATTGATCGATTGATCGATTGCTGGGTGTGATGAACGGCATGGTATAAACGTTCAACCAGGACAAAGAAGGATAGACGTGTAATCTACACATGTAAGACAAATACTGTACAACTATATATACATACCCCAATCCGACCCAATCATACAAAAACATACACACTTGTGTCCTGCACCAGTATCTATCATACAGCCCTACCAGCCCATCCCACCCCACCTACCTCCCTTTCTCCCTCTGCTTCCCCCTCCCCTCCCAATGCGGCCGCGTCTTCCCCATCGACTTGTCACTCGCTCCACTGTTGTACGCATTTCCCTCCCTGCTTCCGTAATTGTTTCCACTCTTGTTTTGGTATCCGCCTCCATCTCTACGCTGGTACCCACCACCGCCCCTACTTTGATAACCTTCACCTCCACCCCCCTCATTCTCCCATCTCTTCCTAGCCATCTTCTTCTCAATCTTCACTTTCCAATTCGGCTTATCCGTACTCCTCCCCTTCTCAAACCTCGGTCTCGGTGCAGTAGAACGAGTAGGGTCCGCAAAAGAGATTTGGAATTTCGGTTTCACCTCCTCCTTACCTACATCCTTCATCTCCAACCGCGCCTCCAACCACGCCTCCAATTTCTCCACCTTTCTAACGGCGTTGCGCACGCGTGAGGTATCCACCTCCCCCTTCCCCTTCGCACGGTCGATTTTCTTCTGATGGCGCTGTAGCGTGTCCAAGGTCTTTTTTTCCGATTTCGTCATCGTCATGTGGGGTTTCTTTTGGGATGGCGCGGCCGCTTCTTCAGTGTTAGTGTTGCGGGAAGGGGCGGCGTTCCCAGTCTCGGTGTCCTTTGTTGGTCGGTGATCCGGCTTGCTCGCAGCGCCCTGGTTGCCGACTGCGGCTTGCTCGACCGTCTCCGCCGTCTGCACATCCACTCCGTGGGTCGCCTTCTCTCCAGCCGGGTTCTGTCCCTTCTTCTTCGGGCCAACAAAATTGATAACCTGCCCCCTATTCACAACTCGTACTGACCAACCCAGTGGCATCGCCGAAAACACCTGCCCCACGCTCAGCGGCCACTCGACACCCCAAGTCCCCGCCAGCGCGCCAAAGTACTTCTGTCCAAGCTCCGTGTCCAGCACCTGTTCCAACACGCACTTCTGGATACCCCGACTATCTACATTTGGGATCGAATTCGGCACGGGTTTGATCGTTGTCTCGAACTTTTTCTTACCGTCGAACTGCACCACACAGACCCGCTTCGGGTTCAGAAGGGGGAGTACATTGACATCCGCCTTGGGAAATCCAAAGATGAAGATCGAGGGCCCGGCACCGGCTTCGGTGTAGGCGCGGAGGGGATTCCGTCCATCGTCGCGTGCATTGTGGTTCGTTTTGCCGTGGAGAATGTGCCAGCCCTCTTCCGCGACGCCGGGCGCGATGGGGGCGAGCATGCGGAGAAGATGCATCGTGGCATACCATTTGAACCAGGGGGTACATATGGATGCATGAGGCGTGTCCCAGATTGTGTTTGTTAAGGTCATGAGGTCGCTGATGATGGTATTGAGAGAGTACGTTTCCGAGTAGGATTTCGTGACGCTGACGATGGTTTCCTGTATTTTTGACAAGAGTTCCGCATCGCTATGTTTGAGTGCGGCGACGAGTTCTTCCTCCATTGTTTTATACGGAAAAGGCTTGTTCCTGAGTTCTGGTGCAGCCTCCAGGTATCCATACTCGCGAAGCTTCGCGAGCAAAGTCACGACTTTTATGTCAAGTTTATGTGATGGTCTAAACCCCTTTTGGAGCTCTTTTTCTGGCCACCAAAATGCTTGTGACAGCTTCAAAACCTTGCTTAACCAACGCTGCACACCAGTGATTTTCTGTTCATCCCACTCAAGGACGTCACTGATGGGGGCTTGGAATAGCATGTGGGCGCGGGTGGCGTCGGCACCGTATTTGGCTATAGTAACCCCAGGGTCCACGCCGTTGTACTTGCTCTTGGACATTTTTTCGTAGCTGACTCTGGGAGCCATATCGGTTCCTCGGATCACGGGCTTCGACTCGTCGCTGAGATCTACCTCTTCTGGTCGCAAAAACCGTCCCGTGGCAGGATCCGAGTAGGTCCTGCCGTGGACCATGCCCTGGGTGATTAACTGCTTGAAAGGCTCCCCTAGGACATCGCTTCCACTTGGCCAAAGCTTGGTTGTGGCAAGAAACTTGGAAATGAACCGGGCATATAGCAAGTGTAGGATGGCATGTTCTACACCGCCAACATAGACGTCGACTGGCATCCCTTTGTCCGCTATAGCGGGCTTCACCAACGCGTTGTCGTCATGGGGATCTAGGAATCGGAAAAAGTACCACGACGAGTCCATGAAAGTGTCCATGGTGTCCGTCTCGCGTTCGGCAGGGCCTTTGCACTTGGGGCATGTCGTCGTCTTCCACTCGTTGTCCTCGGCAAGCGGATTTCCGGTCTTTCCATGAAAATAAGAAGCAGGAAGATCGGGAAGCTTTACCGGCAGGTGATTGTCGAGTACCGGGACGGGCCCGCAGGAGCTACAGTGTACAATGGGTATAGGGGTGCCCCAGTATCGTTGGCGACTCACGAGCCAGTCCCTTAATCGCCAGTGCTCAGAACGCTCGACGGGCTTTCCATTGTTTTGAAGTCGATCGACGACGGCCTCGATAGCTTGATCTGATGGAAGATTGTTGAAGCCGCTGTCAGGCGAGACCACATAACCTTTTTCCAACATTGGCTTGTCTGTTTCGCAGTCACGGGGCGTTGGATTAGAAGTCGGTGTTGTATTTGGCTCGGCGACGATGACACGGCGCACAGGAGTACCCTGATTCTGTCGCCAGAAGGCAAAATCTCGCGCATCATGCGCCGGGACACCCATGACGGCGCCGGAGCCGTAGTCGTCGAGCACATACGGCGCGACGTAGATTGGTACCGTTTCCGCAAGCTCGGTGTCGTCAAGCACATGCTCGGCGATGGGATTTCTAGCCTCTATGCCTTGCAACAGATAGCCCTCCTTGGAATCGGGAGGGAAGTTCTTGGCCCGCTCAAGGAAGTCCCGCAGTGCTTCATCCTCTTTTGCCAGTGCTTGCACAATGGGGTGTTTCAGCGACAGAGCAACGTACATGACGCCGAGAAGAGTGTCTGCCCGCGTAGTGAAGACCTCGACGGGATCGAACGCCGCGGGTATTGGCTGCGACTCGTCCGCTCCGGGCTTGTGGAGGTCAAACCACAGCTTCGTCCCCACAGACCGGCCTATCCAGTTCCTCTGCATGGCCAACACCCTCTCGGGCCACCTGCCATTCTCTGCCAGTTTATCCAGGTCCTTCAGCAGCGGCTGCTGGAACTCCTTGATCTTCAGGAACCACTGCTTGAGCATCTTCTGCTCCACCTTGGCGCCGGATCGCCACGAGTGGCCGTTGGCGTCGACTTGCTCGTTGGCGAGGACGGTCTGATCGACGGGGTCCCAATTGACGAGCGACTCGGCCTGGTAGGCGAGTCCGCGCTCATAGAGCATGAGGAAGAGGCGCTGGGTCTGCTTGTAGAAGCTGGGGTCGCATGTTCGGAATTCCTTGTCCCACGACCACCGCCCGCCCATCTCCATCATCTGCTGCTTCATGGCCTCGATGTTCTGCAGCGTCCAGTCCGCGGGATGGACGCCCCGCTCAATCGCCGCATTCTCGGCAGGCAGACCAAAGGCGTCCCATCCGATGGGGTGCAGGACGTCGTAGCCCTGCATGCGCTTGAAGCGAGCCAGGACATCGGAGATGGTGTAGACGCGCAGATGGCCGAGGTGGAGTGTGCCGGACGGGTACGGGAACATGGGCAGTATGTATGCCTTTTCGCTTTCGCGATGCCGTGCATTCGGCTCATTGTGCGGATTGGGATTCTGTTGATTATTCGGCGGCTTCTCCCAGAGCCCCTCCCAGAGCGGCTGCCATTTCGGTGTGAGGTGCTCCAGTCGAACCTCGCGAACCTCGCGGGATGCCCATCGTCGCAGCGGCGGGGGACCGGGGACGCGCCGCCAGCCCACGCGTTGCAGACTGAGGGCTCGCATCACCTCGGACGGTTGGCATGTCGCGGGGGGAAGGTGGTCGAGGAGCTCATTGCTGCCAATTCGCGTTCATCGCAAGCGCGTCGCCCAGCTCGCCGCGGGAACGTGAACAATTTTCGCGAAGCTCTGGCGCCGAAACGGGGGCTAGTTCACATGCAGCTAATCGGCCTGCATCTGTCTGACCCCGGGCATTCGTTTCCAACGCCGCAGTGAACATTCACCGCACATAGATCCACCGACACCCTCAAGCACACAGAAAGGGGTCCATCGCCGCCCCTGCATTCTTTCCCGCCCGTCTCGTCCGACCGCCCATGGCTCTGCGACCCCGCGCGCCCAGGTAGCAGCCAGCCCCCTCCGCACCATGGCCGGCCGCTACTCGAGCCTCCCACCCCCGGCGCGCGACTCGCTCGAGCTCGCCTCGCTGGCCTCGTCCTCGCACGTCTCGCAGCGGTCCTCGATCGAGTCCTCCAGCTCCGGCGCGCGGTCCTCGCAGCGCCTGTCCTTTGACGACGAGGACCCCCTCTCCGAGCTCAATCCCGCGGGCCACGACGACAATCCACCGCGCCACAACCGCTCCTACAGCGTGTCCTCGGCCTTTGACTTCGCGCCCAACCTCTTCCCGCTGTCGAGCACCGCGCAGGGCTACACCGCGCTGGGTGCGCCCTCGAATCCCGCCCTAGACCCGTCGAATGCGCTCAACGGCGGCTCGTTGGAGAAGAACAAGAGCTTGACATATCTGAACGGCTTGTCGCTGGTGGTGGGACTCATAATAGGCAGCGGCATATTCTCGTCGCCGTCGCAAGTAAACAAGAATGCGGGGTCGCCGGGCGCCTCGCTGCTGGTGTGGCTGGTCGCCGGTATACTAGCCTGGACCGGCGCGGCCAGCTATGCGGAGCTCGGGGGAGCGATACCCTTGAATGGCGGCGCCCAGGTGTACCTCTCCAAGATCTTTGGTGAATGGGCTGGCTTTCTGTTCACCTGGTGTGCGGTGGTGGTCCTGAAGCCCGGGTCGGCAGCCATCATTGCTATTATATTCGGCGAATATCTCGTGCGCGCCATAATCGGCGCAGAGGCGGTGGAGGCCAGCTCGTGGCTCAACAAAGGCGTCGCTATGGCTGGTCTCGTAGCGGTCACGCTTCTAAACTGCATATCTACTAAGCTCGGGACGAGAAGCGCCGATGTCTTCATGTTCCTCAAGTTCTTCGCTCTCATCGGCGTTACCGTGATAGGCATTGTGGTCGCCATCACAGGCTACCACTACGACACGCCGGCGACCGAGGACTGGAAGACGCAGGGCTGGTTCGAGGGGACCACCACGGACATCAGCAGCATGGCGGTCGCCCTCTACGCCGGGTTGTGGGCCTTTGACGGCTGGGATAATGTACGAAACTGCTCCCAGATCATGGAAACAACCACTGACTCCCCAGGTAAACTACGTAACCGCCGAATTCAAGAACCCCACCAGAGACCTCCCGCGCGTAATCCACACCTCCCTCCCGCTCGTCATCATGTGCTACATCATGGCCAACATAGCCTACATCCTCGTCCTCCCCTCCTCCCTCATCGAATCCTCAAACACCATCGCCGTCGCCTTCGGCCACCAAGTCTTCGGCCCCATCGGCTCCCTCATTCTCGCCCTCTTCGTAACAGGCTCCTGCTTCGGCGCGCTAAACGCCACGACTTTTACCTCGGGCCGCCTCGTGTACGCCGCGGGGAAGGAAGGATACCTTCCAGAGATTTTTGGGACCATTGGGCTGGGGAAAAGTCATAGAGCTATACGCCTGCATAGTCTTAATGCGAATCCGGGGAAGAGTAGGATCCCAAGGGTTTTTATTGACTGGTTTGCGGACGCGGACGCAGGCTTCTTCTTCACCCCTATCGCGGCCATGTGTCTCAATGCCGCCCTCACAGCGGTATACATACTCATCGGCTCCTTCGACACCCTCGTCACCTTCTACGGCGTCGCGGGGTACAGCTTCTACTTCCTCGCTGTGCTGGGGCTCATCATCCTGCGCGTCAAGGAGCCCGATCTCGAGAGGCCGTACAAGACGTGGATCACTACGCCTATTATTTTCTGTTGCGTGAGTCTGTTTTTGCTGAGCAGGGCCGTGTTTGCGGAACCGGTCCAGACGCTGTTGGTGGTCGCGTTTATGGTTGTGGGGCTGGTGATTTGGTTTGCGTGGGTGGGGCGACGGAGGGGCAAGAGTGGGAATCGGTTTCGGAAGGTGCAGGAGGGGGAGATGGTGAAGGTTGGGTGGAGGTTTTGGCGGAGGTGGAAGACGGCTGGCTAGAGAAGGGGCACTTGGCGAACGAGATGGGATGTTGTAGGTTTGAGGTGACGCTTTAGCATCTGCGTTTTGAATATATGAACGTGTGAGCGTTTTTGCGTGGTCTTGGACTTGTCCGATGCGAGCATTTATGAAGGGTTTAGGCCTTCTGCATTCACATGTGGAGGTGTCTTGGGCATCGTTGTCTGAATTGGCGCTGCATATAGCGCTGGGTATGCTTCATGTCGATACTCGTCCCCTCTAGACAAATACTACAATATCTAACACTTCCTCACGGCCCCTGCGTAACCAGAAACAAATCCTTAATCACATCCTTCACAGCCGGATTCCTCCACGCGCTCCACTCTCCGTTCAGTAGCCCCCACGGCTCATCCCTATCCACCGTCCCATCCCTGACATAGTAATTCCCCTGGATCGCCCACAGCGCCCAGTCCCCATCATTCCCCCTCACATACTCGACCAAACACTTCAAGTACTCGTAATCCTCCTGGGTCCCAATACCGCTGCGTTCAGGCGGCCCGCCCGTCATACCGAAGCCGAACTCGCTGAGCCACAGCGGACCGGTATACGGCTTGTTCTGCTGCAGGAGGAAGCCCGTGGTGCCGCCGACAGTGACGCTCTTCCAGATGGCGCAGTTTTTGAACGAGGCGATCCAGTTGGGGCTGAACGTGTAGTGGTGCCATTCCCACACCATTTTGTCGCCGAAGGGGGATCGGTCCAGCGGGTTGGACCGCAGGAAGGACGCGTCGGTTGAACTGAGCGTGCCACCGACCGCGATCAGGAGGTCCTTGTTAGCATCGTGGACGGCGTGCGCGCCTTGTGCGACATATGTGTACCAAGCGTCGCGGGACTGGATGACGGGGACTTCGCGGATTTCGTTGCGGAGGCCGATACCTGCGACGGCAGGGTGGGCGGCGGAGAACTTGGCTATAGCTGAGAGGCCGGCGCGCCAGTTCGACGTGTTGAAGTACCGCGAGTTGGACGCGATGTAGCCGGGGGCCTCGTCCCACCAGCCGTTGCCGTCGTCGAGGTTGCAGCACCAGGATGCTTTGCTGACATGGTTATCCAGAATGACGCGGAGGCCTCGGGCACCTAGACTGTCGATGATTTTGCCAAATGCGTCGCTCACACTTGCGCTTGCGACCCAGGGGTTCTTCTCTTTGACTCTACTCCACAAGCCGTCTACGGCGGCCGCATCCGCGTCCGTGCGAGACGCCAGGGTGCTGAAGGAATCCGCGACTGGCAATCCTTGGTTCAGTGCCATGTCGATGCTGAAGGTGAGACGTACGCAGTTGAAGCCGCTGTCTGCGATGAGCTTCGTGATGGCGTCGACAGGTTGGTGCTGCAGGCCTTCGGGGATGTGGGCTTCCATGTGGCCAGCCCAATTGATGCAGCGAAGCTTGAAGCGCTTGTTGTTTGAGTCGAGGATCCATCTTGAGGAGGTGTGGAGGGGCTGCAATTGTGCAGTTGACGTGGCTGCGAGGAGCAATGCGCTCCAGAGGGTTGAAATGAGCATGGCGATGTGAGGGAAACCCCATATAGGGATCCAAAGAGAGGACAACGACGGAGGATATAAGTTCTCCGTGCTGTTGAAATTGCCCATGTTGTTCATTTTAACTCCTCCTCATTGAGGTAAACCCCAAGGATCTCCAGCTTGGCTTGGTGTAGTCCGGATGAACAAACATCGTATTCGACGTCACAGTACCCGGTTCTAACATGTCTGACAGCTTACGACCTCCCCGTTGTGGAAAAAGGCAGAACGGAAATACGAGCACCAGCCACTCAGGTGGCTCTCAGAAGATTGGCTTTGCGGGGAATGGGGGTGGTTCCTACAGATGCGACCCGAGGCCGCAAAAACCTTCTAAGGTATACCGGAGGCCCGTAGACATGGAGAGGTAGGAGAAAGGTCGGCGTGGAGGTGACTGAAGGGGAAAATGGACGGCGCTGTGGTTGCCGGATAAAAGGCAGCGGTGGATGATGCAGCGCTGCTAGAGCTCTTAAGAGCTATTCTAGCGCATGGCCATGTGGGAGACAACTAGACAAACATGTGATGAAAAGGATGGAAGGATGAAGCTGAGGCTCACTCTTGCCGTCTTCCGTTTGCGCTAACCGAATCAAGCGGCCGACGTTCGCTCAACACCAGCTCCTTCCCATCACTCTCCATCTCGTACATGCTTTCCGCATGCGGACGCAATGTCGGACTGATCGCTATTATCAAGCGCTCACCAAGCTGTGTGTCCTCGAACGATCCTACAGCGGAAGCTGCCAGCTTCCGAACCGGATTACAAACCTCAGCCCTACAGTCGCGCACACGAGAGAAAATCTCGCTGCATACGTGGCAAGGGGTACGACTCCCTTTGATCCAGATGAACATGGCTACCTAGGTCATTATAATACGACAACGTAGCTTTGCAGCCGGAAGAGGCTGCAAAGAAGAGCGGCAAGCAATCAAAAGACTCCCGCAATTGGCGTACTCGACATGTAGGATATCAGCACTACTCAACTACTAAGCCCCCCGAGCTGAATCATCGGCAATACACGCAATCAGAATACAGCTCGCGATCTACTAGCCTACGGAAGACACCTGCACTAATCTCGACTAGACCCTGAGTGCCCACATCACACTACTGCAATCTAGCGTCAACACCATCAGCGGGAGGAAAGAGTGCTGTCTTCTAGTAGGCTGACTAGTATATGCCTATCAACGCATTACCTCCACTCGAAAGGACTGGATAAGCAGTCCTTATTTCAACACCGGCCCGCCCGAGCATTACCAAAGCGACAATATGCGTGATACACTCGGACGCCGAATGGCGAGACTAGCTTTAACTCTGGTCGTACGAGGGGAGCGCTTGTGGTGGGGAATGGATGTGCGGTGGTGGTATAAGTAGGCGGGCAGCGAGTGACGGTCGAGCCTCCATATCCGCAATCCAGCATTTGAACACAGTACCTTCAGCATATTCTCTCCACATCTACACTTGTCCAAAAGTCCACTCTACCCACAATGACGAAGCTCATCGCAATCACAGGCGGCACCGGCCAGCAAGGCGGTGGCGTAGCCAATATCTTGCTCAAGACACCCGGTTGGAAAGTCCGCATCATAACCAGAAACGCAGAGGGCGACAAGGCCAAAGCACTCGTCGCCCAGGGCGCAGAAGTCGTGTCCGCGAACCTCGATGACGAGGCTTCGCTCGTCAAGGCTTTCGAGGTAGGTTGAATAGTCCGGTCCAGCCACAGCACTCAACCCACAGAGTAGCCATGTTGACACCACCCAGGGCGCCAACGCCATCTTCGGCGTGACAAACTTCTGGGAGCACCTCTTCACGGGAAAATCCCAATCCGAGTCCGGCGAGGTCGAAGCCACGCAAGCCATGAACCTCGCGCGGGCCGCTGCCAAAACCCCCACCCTCGAGCACTACATCTGGTCCACCTTGCCAAACGCAAAGAAGCTGTCCAAGGGCAAGACACTCTGCGCCCATCTGGACTACAAGGCCGAAGTCGACGACCGCATCCGCGCCGAGCTGCCCGAGCTAGCCAAGAAGACGACCTTCCTATTCTTCGGATACTATCCGAGTAACATGGTCTTTTTCCCCATGCTGAAGCCGTTTGAGCTGGTACGTTGCCCCTCATCCCATAGCCAGGCTACTGGTGGCCAGAAGATATGACATGATTCGTACAAAGACTAAGAACCCCCCAGCCCGGCTCCTACGGCAAATACGCCCAAATCGTGCCCACGCCCCCAAGCGCCCGGATCCCCGTCGCTGGCGACATGACTGTCACCCCCGGAATCTGGGTCCGCCAGATCCTCGCCAATCCCTCCCTTACACACACCAAATACGCCAACGTCGCGCCCGAAACCCTCTCTTTCGGCGAGATGCTCGACATGTGGAGCGAGGTGACGGGCCGCCAGGGCGTGTACTTGCAGGTGTCGCCCCAGGACTATGAGAAGGCGTGGGGGGTTGGGGGCGCGGAGTTGGCGGATCAGTTGGTGTTTGGGGAGCAGGTGGCGGACTGGAACGAGGGGGTGCAGGCGGTGGGAATGTCGGAGTTGGGGATCAAGGAGGAGGAGGTGCCCGGGTTGAAGGCTACGATTGAGGGGTTGAAGGCGATGGCTTAGGGCGTGGACTTGGGTGGGATGGGTTGATCGGATGAGTTTGGATGAGGTGCTGGGGACGGATTGCGGGCATGGCCTTGTTATAGGGCTCCCGTGCTTGCTCTGGCTACTCGGGTTTGAGTTGAGATCGACAGAGGGGGGAAAGTCAACCCAGTCATTATAAGCATTTCCTCGTGGGCAGGATATACTACCTTTGATCGTGATCCCTTAACCTACAAGTCCAAGCCACCCATTTAATCTCCTCTCACATCCCGCAAGTCTTCACGTCACCTTCCGGTCCCCTCCACTAACCCAACTCATCTACGCCCCAATCGGGGTTCCTTAGTATACCAAGGCGCCGCCGCATTCGCAGGCTTGCCAGTCCAGTGCTCCCAGTCAACAGGCTCTTTCCGGGACTTCAATGTTCTCTCGTGGAAAGGACGGCCGTCGCCGGCGTGCAGAAGTGTCTTGTCAAAGGAGGGTTCAAGCCCATCGTGCGATATGTGAGCGCAATCTTCGGTGGTGTCGGCGGGGGTAGAGGTGGGAGCGTGGGGAGAGGGGGTTCGTTGGAGCCATTGGGTTCCCTGGCCACGGTGGCAGAGGACGGTACGGGCGTTGCCTGTGCCGAAGATGGGGAACTCGGAGTCGGACGCGGGGTCTTCAGCAGCGGTGTTAGGGTGCGCGTCGGGCTGGTCGCACCAGATTTCGATACCGTCATAGATGTCCATCTCGCGAACTCGACGCCCGACGCGGAGCGCTTGGTCTAGATCCGCAATCTCCAGCAGCACGATCTTCGCCTCCACGTCTTGCGCTATGGTGAGCAGCGGTCGGTAAAACGCGTCGCCTTGCTCTGTGTCCGTTCCGGCGGCGTCTGGAGGCGGGACTAGCGCGAGTTTTGGCTCAAACCCTCGGACAGACCGCGTCGTCGTTTTCCAGTATTCCTTTGGCGAGATGTACGGCGGGTTCGAGATGAGAATGTCCCAGAATTGCGGCATCCGCTTGAGATTGAGCGCCGTTTTGAGCGAGGGCGGGCCCTCGGTCTGGTCTGCGAAGGGGTTGAGCAGGATGTCTGCTTGGAGGAAGCTGATGTTCCCTTTCGCTACAGACGCTTGTGCTTTGCGTGTGCGCTCGAGGTTGTGAGCGGCGAGTTCGAGCGCCTTTTCGGAGACGTCTACGCCGAGTATCCGCAGGTCGGGTCTAGAGGACGCGTCGTAAAAGTCGTGCGCGAAGAGCAGCGGTATACATCCTGTGCCGGTACAAAGATCGAGTACGCGCAGCTCAGACGGGAGATTCGGCGCATCGCGCAGGAAGCGCACAAGATGCGAGATGGAAGCCGCCGTATCCTGCCTGTATCCTTCAATCAGCCCTATTCCCTCCATTTTCACACTCATCCTCGTTCATACCACGTACCTAGGAATCAACACCCCCTTCCGACACCTAATCTCCACCTCCCCGAACCACTCAGTCCCCAATATATACTGCAACGGCATCCCCCTCGCCCTCTTCCCCACCAATTCCCTCAACAACGCGGCCCTAGCCAGCGTCCCACCCCTAGCGCGTCGCTTCTCGGCAACACCATCTACGTGTTCGCGCAGCCATCGGAGCTCATTCTGGGCGGCGCATAGGTCGCGGCAGGGCCCGAGGAGGGCGGGGAGATAAGGGTCTAGGGCGTAGGCGCGGCGGAGGAGCGAGGTTGGGAGGCGTGGCATAGCTTACGTGACTTCATAATAGCGCTGGCGCAGTGCGGTGTTTGGAAAGGTTGAGCTGTGGAGTGGGTTGTTTGCGCATATGCTGGGGATGCTGGGGGTGTCAATCGCGGTCTGCAGTTGTGGGGAAGCTGGAACTTACTGGGAACTTTTTCACATTGCAAACTCGCACATGTACGCTGTTTGGTGTGTGTGCGTAGGCTAGAGCTGTTGCAGCGGATAGAAGATACGATCGGCCCATGGGAGTCCGTAAACGGCATGGTGGCTTTTCAAAACACCGTGGGTTCCTCCATGTCGCATACTTCAATGTTTCCTCACCAGTCCTTTTCCACCTAGAAATCTTATGCGTTAATTAGATTCTGACTCCTCTTACATACCGAAGAGACGAAAGTTTAGTAAGTTTGGTGCACCTCCGATAAGATTTATCGCGATTTTATTTGGCGTGGATCCTAAGAAATACTTGCCCCGATAAGTATGGGAAGGAATGAAGATGAGGTAAGTAGAATAGGTCCTAATTACCCTGACATACCAAAGAGACGTAACATTTATTGATTCTATATAACAGTGGTAGGAATTGGCGTGATTTTGGTGGCGTGGTTCGGAAGAAATACATGTATCTCTGCGTTCTCGCCGTCAGATTCGCGACTCGCAGCAGCACAACGCGGAGGCTTCAAGCCATCATATTTTTCATAATCGTAGGGCTGTGAAAAACGTTCAACGCGTCCAGCGCTCATGTCGTGTTACTCGACGTCTGACTGCCGTTGGAACCAAGCTCTCTCAACACGGGTTAGCGTTGAACGCTGAATCATGGGCTGACGAATTTTAGACCCCGGTTTCTCTAGCTTCGAATTACAATTGCCGAACGACTTCAATGTCTTGGAATCGATGATAGCGCTCAGACGAGGGAGTCCATCGATGGTTTCGTGGGACGCCGTGCTGTTGGCGCTGTCCCGCGCGACTCGGTGGGTACATTCACCCTGCGGCGATGCCTCCTCTCGCAACAACTCAGACGCTGCAGCCCTGCTAGCCTGATCCTGCAGGTTGTCCTGCTTCGTGTCTATCCACATCCTAGTCTGCTCAGATAGCAGCCAATACCAGAGGCTATTCTTCAAGGGCGGGCGGCCATGGAAGCAAGGCAGATCTTTACCCAGCGGTTTGGGACCGCTTTGCGCTTAATTTACGCTGTCTATCCGGGCATACGGCCATGCACTTTCGCCTGAGTTCGATGTCTCAACGGCCGGACGCTTCTTACGCCCTCTCAACGTCCCCACATCTAAATTGTACAAAATGCCAAGCCGTCTCCGCGTTGGCGCTCACGTTTGTGGGGTCCCCGCTCGTGAACACAGTCGATACTTGGCGAGGCGTCCGGCAGATGTGGGTAAAGGCCTCTGCCATATACCCTGGACACTGATCTTCGCAGATTATAAGGGTCCCTTGCCGCGAAACGAAAATGTTTGTTCAAATTTCTCCTCCTGGTAACACCTCGACACGATGGCGAGAGTCGCGAAAGAATCCTGGACCGCCCACGGGCGGCTGTTCATAGCATGCGGGATCATGATCCTCAGTCCGTTCCAGTATGGGATTGATTTTGGTATGATTGGTGGTCTGCAAGCCATGGTGGGGTTTCTCGAGGTACGATGAACGTTTCATCCGAATGATAACATGCTCAACCGCTTCCAGGTCTATGGCTACCGTACTCCTAAATCGCCGACGGGATGGAATCTGGCTACTGAACGTCAGCAATTGATCTCGTCTCTGATGACCCTGGGCGCATTCATCAGCTCTGGTTTTGCAGGTGTCGCTGCGAACAAGCTCGGCCGTCGAGCATGCCTGGGTATCGCCTGCGTTACCTGCTGCGTCGCCAACATCATCATGATGACCACCACACATATCGCTCCTCTATACGTCGGACGCCTGGTTATCGGGTTTGCCAACGGGTACTTTATGACCTTTTCGCAACTGTACATACAGGAGAGCAGCACAGCAAAATATCGCGGTCTCTTCCTGACTGGCTTCCAATTCTTCACCTCTTTTGTATGTGCGCCCTCCGTTTTACTGGCCGAATGCTAATACCTTAAAGGGCACTCTCATCGGTACCATCGTGGACTGGGCTACGGCGAAGCGCCCTGACAAGTCTGCCTACCTGATCCCTCTGGGTCTCATCTATGTTGTACCGTTCCTTCTCGGCATCGGCATGTTCTTCATTCCAGAGTCGCCCCGATGGCTCATCCTTCAAGGGCGGTACGACGAAGGAAGGAAGGCGCTTAAGTGGCTGCGACCCGATGGATACGACACCGACGCAGAAGCTGCCGAGATCAGGGCTGCGATTGAGAAAGAGAAGGAGTCGAGCTCTGGAGTTGGTTGGCTGGACATGGTGAGGAACCCGGTCGACCGACGGAGGACTCTCCTCGCAGTGGGAGCTGTGACACTGCAAGCTGCTTCTGGAGCCATGTTCATCATCGCGTACAAAGCTTACTTCCTCACCATGGCCAAGGTGTCCAACCCTTTCGCCATGTCGAACGTGCTGAGCTGCATCGGCATTCTCGCCATCATCGCCAACTCCCTCATCATCGTCAAGTTTGGTCGCCGCCGCGTCTTACTCATGGTCGGACTCCTTCTCTGCGGTGTCCTGCAGCTCATCGTCGCGGTCATCTATGACAAACAACCCGGAACCAAGCGCACTGGCACCATCATTGTCGCCTTCTCCTGCCTCTACATGTTCTGCTACAACGGCATGATTTCGACGTACGCTTGGCTAGCTGGTGGCGAGATCCCCACCCAACGCCTACGTTCGCACACCTTTGGTCTTGCCGCCGCTGTTGGCTTCGCTGGCGCCTGGCTGACCACCTTCACCGCTCCTTACTTCATCAACCCCGCCTCGCTCGACTGGGGGCCAAGGTACGGCTACATCTGGTTCCCGTCCTGTGTTATCGCAGCTGCCTGGGTCTTCTTTTTCTTGCCTGAGGTCAAGAACCGCACACTCGAGGAAATTGACGAAATGTTCAACCAGCGCATGCCAGCGAGGAAGTTCAGGAAATACGTATGTGTGGGCGTGTCTGTGGACGCGAGCGGACGGAAGAGCATCGAGAAGGAGCAGGATATTGAAGTGCTGAGGAACGAAAAGGTAGAGACGGAGATTGCAGTTGCGAAGGAGTAAGAGTGGTGCAGGGTGGATCAGGTTGGAAGATTCAGCTAGGACGATTACGGACTCTTTGAATGACTTACGCGCTAGTTCAACAAGATCCGTACCACCGTTTGGCCTTTCAAACTTTGCAGACTTTGGCTTTCTCGTGTAGCACGTGCGCGCTAGACACGTGGTCGGTTGGAGGGAGACTGCGTTGAGGTAAGGAACCCCGCACGTCATTGGCGTGGCCAGACCGCGCCTTCGACCGGACATGCCACTAGCATCCTATCTACCTTTCAGCACCTCGCATTCTCCCGTGGGTCAAGGGAGAACAGTTTTTGCTGGCTCAATCGGGTCCTGCGTCTTCTACTTACCTACCGCTCTTTACTCTCGGCAACACGATGTGTCGCATACCCAGCAACTACATACAAACTTCCTGCGGCGTCGGTGTAATACCTTTAATGGTATCAGGCTAAGCTATCCCTGGTATGCAGACATGAACCTGGCCTTCAGTCTCTCATCACTCTATTAGCCGCTACTCTCACACCAGGACGTCTAATGTCCGAGGCGAACAGTGTACTGACTATAGGTAATATCGAATGACTACGGCGGATGAAATCAACAAATAAGGAGTCAGATACTATGTCAGGAATCAAAACAAGAATGGCATGATGGGGAAGATCCGGCGTCGCTTCTTGACACTGGCCAGTCAATTCGTCGATGAGCACTCATCTAGTTCGCCCCTTCCAACCTTAGGAAATTCCAGATCCAACCCAACACCAAGCAACCCTGATTAAAATGCTGAATGCCAGTACCTGTGGCTAAACATCCAGAAAGAAAATCCCAGTCGTCACTAAGACCAAGATCCCTACGCGGAGCTCAGTCGGCCAATAGCCGCCGTCAATAAGCGAAACAATTTCTCAGCCGCACAGAACTTCAACAGTAGGGCTGCACTAGGCCACGATGCTTGTACCAGCAAGCGAGATCTGCAAAGCAAAAGCACACTTTTGTCACCTCAGCTCTTGGCGGGTGGAGGTGGTTAAGCTTTTTGGGTGGGTGCTTAGCATCAATGATGCTGGACAGAGTAAGAGCGGGGTGAGTTGCACCGATGATCTTCGGGGTTGATTGTTTGTTGATGGGAAAAGGTAATGGATGTAGAAGTGGAAAATGTTCTGATGGGTCGCCAGAAGCCTCGAACAATGCACGCTTGCCCGGCACCGGACGATGCGAAGCTCTATGCCGCGAGCTGGGTACCGTATCCGACTCGATGTACCTTCTTCGCTTGCTCATTATGAACCTTTCTCGCAAGGCCCTAGACCCTCACCGCCCAGCGTGCCACAGGCAGGTCCCAGACCAAGGACAGCCAAATCTCCCCAACCCCCAAGCCCTCGGCTTGCCAACAACACTTGCGATCCCGCTTCTCGGCTATGGTTCCAGTTGATTGGCGACACGATATACAAGGTCGAAAGTCAAGCTCCTATGAATCTTGCATCAACCCGCCTCGTGATCCGGAAGGAAAATAGGGCTGAAAGTTGGAAGTAAGGCTTTTCTCCCAACTTGGAAGACTATAAGACGGTGAAAGTTGGGCTGTGGTCTTGCTTCGGCAGGGCCTTATTGTGATTGCCGTCCGAATCAATTCTTCTCCAAACTTCCCCATACACGCCATCCTGCATCCAAAATGCATCGACCCAAATCATTCCTTTTCGCAATCTTCCTCCTCCTCTCAACCACCCTAGCCCTACCCTCCCCCGGCTCCAATAGCGACCACAATGGCCACGGCAACGACCACCACAAAGGCAAAACTGTGAAGCCCGGCCAATCCATCCAAGAAGCCCTCAAGTCGGCCAAAAAAGGCGACACCATCACCGTCGAAGCCGGCACCTACGCCGAACAACTCACAATCTCGACATCCGATATCACGCTCGTGGGCAAACCCGGCGCTATCCTCACCCCACCAGGCACCTTCTACCCAAACCCTTGCTCGGGCCTCACACAAACCGGCGACACGAAGGAGGAAGCGGGTATCTGCATTCACGGTCAAGACGTCATCCTCGCCGACTACGTGAGCGAACACAAACGCTTCGTCTCGGTCGGCTCACCCATCAAGAACGTCGAAATCCGGGGCTTCGAAGTGCGCGGCTTCAAAGGCGTCAACATCGCCGTGCTCGGCGCCAAAGAGACACATATCCACCACAACCGGCTCGTCGACGGCGGCCAGTACGGATTCCTCACCGTCGGCAGCACCAAGACCCTCGCGGAACACAACACGATTACCGCATCTAGCCTCCTGTTTATCGCGATGTGCATGGACGACCAAGCCTCCGCGCAGTTCAGTGACAACGAGCTTTCGGGGTACTTCATTGCGCTGTGCACGCAGACGCCCAAGGGTCTCGTCAAGAAGAACACCGTGAGCAACTGCTGCATCGGACCCTTCGTCGACCCGGGCATCGTCGGCGCGCGCGTCCTCGAGAACACGATTCGCGATCGAAATCCTGCATGCCCTCCAGGCCCCAACGGAGCCGGCGCAGGCATCGTGCTCTTTGGCGCACAGCAGACCGTCGTCAAGGGGAACAAGATCTCGAATATCAAGAACGAGGGGAATGGGGTGGGAATTTTTGTTAGCGATGTCACGGACGCGAATGGGGTTGTGACGGTTGCGGCGACGGGGAATGTGGTCAAGGGCAATGTCCTGAAGAATAATGACTTTGATATATTGAGTTTCGCAGCGGGGGTTAATGATATTACGAGGAATGATTGCGTCACGGAGGCGCCGGGGGATTATTGTAACTAAGAACTGAGGGAGGGGGGGATGATGGGGACGAGTATGACGAGATTGACTTGGTTGCAGGTTGAGGAAAGGACATGCCGTTATGATGTCGGTAATGATTTGGGTTTGATGCGAGAAGACTACCTATAGTCTAATAGTCTAATCATTGCAAAAACATGCTCGAACATGCGGTCGCAAACTCAAACGTCCTTTTCGCCAGCCTGATGTGTGGCCGTTCACGATCGGGCTATCATATATTCTCACCGTAGCTCATCCCACACACTATCCCACCCTCACCCAAGAACCCTCTCGACCCCCCAAACCTTCGTGTCCCTATTCCTCCTCTGCACCACCCTCCTAACTCCCAACCCCCACCCTTGCCCACCCTTTCCCCCCAGCAGACTCAGCTCAACCTCACACTCCCTCCTCTCAACCCCTCTCTCCCTCTCCAACTCCACGATCTTGCCCTTCGGCTTCGACACCTGCAACAGCGGCGTGCCAAGCGCAATGTTAATAAGCTGGGGCCGCGTAACAGGCGTAAGCGGATGCATGCGCGTCTTTGGCGATCTGGCGGCGTCGATAGAAGACGGCACGGCGCGTTGTAAGTGCGAGTAGATGATGTACCCCGGGAGTTTTGCGGGCGGGGTGCGCGCGAGGAGGGATGAGGGGTGGATGAAGACGTATTTTTCGCTTGAGTCGGTGGTTTTGGGTTTCCTAGTCTGCGAGGGGAAGAGTGTGAGGTAGGGGACGTCGATGGCTGTTTTGGGTTTCCGGGGGAGATCTGGTGGTACGGGTGCGAGGTCGGCGCGCATCGCGACTTGGTCGATGAAACCAGCTGCGCAAATCTGCATCAGGAGGTTAACGGCCTTTTCTGACGGTGCGGCTAGCTTTGCTTGGTATGAACCGATGGCAGTAAACCGATGGGCCCGCACGATTGAGGTGAGTTGCTGTCTAAGTTGACTTGCTTCGTGCATTGCTTTCGAGTTGAGGAACATGTCTTCGCAGAAGGCGTGAGGATTTGACTCGTGAGCATAAGCGCAGATAGCATTGTTGAGCTTGATGCAGTCGCTGTGCTTTGCGTTGACGGAAAGCTTTGCTTGAGCGGCATTGTATGCTTTCCTCAGTCGCGATCGCTCTTCAGCCTCCAGATTGTCTGACTCGGTGCGAATCCCATTTGGATCTTGCGGAGGCGGCTCCCGAAGCCCTAGCTTGTTCTCAGGAACAATGAGTTCAGGAACGGAGAGCGCCGCTACCAAGGCAATCGTCTCAGCTGCCAAGTTCTGCGCAATACCCATAACCAGCATTCGAGCGTAGCGAGGGTTGAGAGGATAGAGCGAGAGCTCATGTCCGAGCTTCGTCACTTTCCCTTCAGGCGAAAGCGCCCCTAGGTAGGACAGAAGGTTCTCGGCCTTTTGTAGGTTGTCACGGTCTGGTGGCGTCGGGAACGGGAAGTTGACTACCGGTGCCCCCATGCTTTTAAGCGAAAGCACCACGCCCTCAAGCGGCGTGCGCATGATCTCAGGCTCCGCATACTCGTCAAAGTCACGTTCGAAAACAGCCGACGAGTAAAGACGATAGCATTGTCCCGGACCGGTTCGGCCAGCACGTCCAGCTCGCTGATTCGCACTGGCCTTGCTGATCCAACCAACTTCGAAGCTCTGGACGCCTGTGATGAGATCATATCTCTTTTCCTTGGCTCGCCCACAATCGAACACATATCGGATGCCAGGGATCGTCAAACTGGTCTCGGCAACGTTCGTGGCGAGAACGATAAGACGTGATCCTTCCGGTGGAGGCTCGAAGACGCGGAGTTGCTGGTTCGTTGGTAGTTGCGAATACAGCGGAAGCACATGGACATTCATCTCCTTCTCCTCTGGTTCATCCTCACCGATATCGAATTCTTTGTCTGCTTCGTCATCTAGACCATCAATGACGACAGAGTCCTCCGAATCTGATCCATCATCGTCTTGGAAATCCTTGTTCACCATGCTCAGCTCTATGTCTTCATCCTCCAAGGGTGCCTCTTCTGGCGATATATGGATTTTGCCTGCTTTCGGCTCCTGGCCTTGGGTGGAACTAAAGGCTTGTTTCAAGCGTTTGGCGAGATGTGTGATCTCATTTTGGCCTGTCAGGAAGACTAGCATGCCTCCTCGGGGAAGCTTGCGATGACCGCTACAAACTTTCCGATACATCTCTTCGACATAATCCCGATGTGTTTTGCGGGCAAAATGGTTCGTGACCGTATACTGGCGCCCCTCCGCTTTCATCACCGGTGGAGGGCTTTCTCGGAAGAGCCGTGTGTTTTCTGTGAAGTCTGATATTCTGAGCGTAGCAGACATGATGACCAGCTTGAGCGGCTTAGTTTTGGGATCTTTGTGGGCCATGTCGGCGCGCAAATCCACGATTCTACTCAACATGCCGATCAGGATATCGGTGTTGACACTCCTTTCGTGCGCTTCGTCAATTACAATGGCGGAGTATTTGGTGAGGACAAAGTCCTGTGATATCTCCCGCAAGAGCACACCATCCGTCATAAACTTGACAGCAGTCTTTGGGCTCGTAGTGGTGTCGAAACGAATTTGATAGGCAACCTTGGACTTGTCGCTCCCTAGTTCGTCCCCGACGCGCTTCGACATACTAACGGCGGCCACACGCCGGGGCTGGGTGACTCCGATCATACCGGGCGTCGGGCCATCGGGAGCGCCATAACCTGCTTCGTACAGGAATTGCGGTACTTGCGTGGTCTTGCCACTACCCGTGGCTCCCCACACCACCACAACATCATTGTTGTGTATCGCTTCCATGATCTTCTGCTCCTCAGCAACAACTGGGAGCTGCAATCGAGCCTCCTGTATATCGGAACTTCGTTCAACGGAGACGCTGTATGCCTTTCTTGTCGCGTCTGTTTTGGTTACCGTGGCAAGTTCGGGTGGCAGTGGATCATTCTCAGGCGCTCGTGGTTCGAAGCCTGCGGGTTTGGGTGGTAATGCATAAGACAGATTGTTTGTTGGTACAAATCCTACTGTCTCGTTCCTTTGCTGGGTGGCCCAGGCCTTGAAGGCCGACGCCCGTTCTTTTCTCGCAGCTTTTCTGTCTTCGTCCAAACTAGTGTCGCTTTCATCTTCCGAGTCCTCAGAGTCTTCTGAGCCGAATGCTCTATCCTCACCAGAATCGTCGTGTGACCCTTCCGACTCGGACTTGGAATCCGCCGCGTCACTCTCCGTGTCGGCCTTGCCCTCTTCGTCAGAGCTAAAGCCTTCCCATTCAACTTCATCTTGCGCCGCAATTGGCTTGTTCTGGCCTTTCCATCGCTTCCTCGTCTGTAGAATCGGTCTGCCATCCTCGTCAAGCTCGAGCGGCCTCTTCAGTCCGCTACCGAAGAGTCCAGCGCCACCCAGAGGCTTCGTTCCTGGTTGTGTAGGAGTGGCATCTACCGATGGATCTTCGGTCTCCTCGACAGGTGATCGGCTTCGTTTTCGCGACGTTGGTCTCGATGCCGTCGTCCGGTTCGTTTGCGCGGGTGCTGGCTTAGCCGGCGGAGGAACCTGGGTGTCGGAACTTTCGCCATCTGTGTCTTCTAACTCTCTAACCTCTCTCCTTTCCAACAAAAGACCATCATTCTTCTCCACATTGATACCCGCCCTTCTTTCCACCAACGCTCTCCTCAACTTCTCCCTCCTCGTATCGTCACCGCGGCCCAGCTTCTTCGAGCTCCGGAAAAGAGTGGTATCCACCTTGGTCGCGGCGAGTTTCTTCATTAGCGCGAGGTTTTCTTCTTTCTTGAGTTTCGTGTCCTACGTGGTCCACGCAATTAGCTTCTGGACTAGCGACAGAGCAAGTCGAGAGTAATGACAGGATTTGCTCACAATATACTTATCTAGCCTCTTCTTCTTCTTCCCGATCATCCTACCCTGCGCCTCCCGAACCAATTCGCCCTTTATCGCAGCCTTCCTCTCCTCCCGCTCTCGCTGCTCCGGGGGCAAAATCTCCGTCGCATTGGGATCCGCCACACCACCATCCCCGGCGCTATTTGATCTGCCATGGTGTTTCTGCCGCGCAAGCACCTTGTGTTTTCGTTGTCGGGGCACGAATATCGGCATGTCTGTGTGCGTTTGGGCGAGTTGAAGCCTAAGTCGTGAATTTCTGGTCGCGAAATTTTGGCGGGATCGGATCGGAGGTTCGGTGACGTTTTGCCCGAAGGCGGAGTGGGGTTACCTTCACGAAGGTCTGCACGATCTCATTCCCGTAGCGTGCGCAGCGATTGAACCGATTCTACACACCAGAAGCATCCACAAATGGCGGACATAGAGAACTACGAAGTCGTGACGTCGCCCTTCCCCGCACCCACAAAAGCCACCTCCGCAACCGTCAATGGCATACATACCGCCACAATGATAGTCTACTTCGCGGACAAGATCCTCATAACCGTCACGCAAAATGGGCGGCTCGCACATTGGGTACTTGATTTTGTGGGCAAGTGAAGAATTCGGTTCGTTGCTGATATCGCAGGTACACGTCCCCCTCGACATCTCCGCAACCGATGCCGCAATGACCTCAAATCCTTACCTCGACCGCGACGAAGATGACCCACCTTCTGACCTTCTTCCAAACCATCAGCTTACCGCTACCACCATCCTTGGCGGCACCGTCTCAGAAGTCGACGTGCTAGGGCAGACATTGGCCACCCAGATAGCGAGCGCGATCAAGACACGGGACTCGAGGGAACTGAGGACGGTGGTATTCGGGACTGGTTTAGACAAGAGCATGAGCGGCAGAGAGGAGTATAGTGAGCTGATAGGGTTAGTGCTAGAGGTCCTATAGACTCGGCGTATACGCATGCAGAGGAGTTGGTGTGGAGCGGATTAACACAATGTTCATAGAGCGCTTGCATGGTCAAAGTTTGGGTTTGAAAAGCTGAAGAGGCGTGGGGAAATGGCAGATCAAACGAGTATAGAGGGTGAGGAAATGTCCAGGTTTCTAAGCTACAATCTTAAGATCCTCGACTACGCCTGCACGATGGGCCCAAGCTCGCCCATGTGCGGATCGCCCAACTGCAGACACGCTGTACCGTTTTGTGAACAACCGCCATTTGAAACCCCCCGGGATAACAGAGCGCCAACATGATGCCTCCGCTACTAGGCTTGCCATAATGTCTGAGACCGTACGCAGGAACACGCTGTGCATGATGTCAGCACCTGCTAGATTGCCAAGGTTGTGGACCATTGTACCTTAGAAGCACTTGCGGTGGACGATGGAGGGACCGCTCTCGTCGTACTCCTGCTTTGAGATCCACATCTGCTGGAAGGTGGAGAGCGAGGCCAAAATGGAACCACCGATCCAGACGGAGTATTTGCGCTCTGGGGGAGCAATGATCTTGACCTTCATGGACGACGGGGCGAGAGCAGTGATTTCCTTCTGCATACGGTCGGAGATACCCGGGTACATGGTGGTACCACCAGACTACTCTCGTTAGCTCGGATTTCGCGACTCGGACATATGCTGCATACCATGACAATGTTGCCGTACAGGTCTTTCCTGACATCGACATCGCACTTCATGATGGAGTTGAAGGTGGTGACGTGAATACCGCCGCTCTCCAGACCCAAGACAGACGGCTGGAACAGAGCCTCGGGGGCACGGAAGCGCTCGTTGCCAATGGTGATGACTTGGCCGTCGGGAAGTTCGTAAGACTTCTCCAAACTGGAGCTCTGGCTGGCCGTCTGGATCTCCTGCTCGAAGTCGAGAGCGACGTAACAGAGCTTCTCCTTGATGTCACGAACGATTTCTCGCTCGGCAGTGGTGGAGAAGGTGTAACCGCGCTCAGCAAGAATCTTCATGAGGTAGTCAGTCAAATCGCGACCAGCCATGTCGACACGAGAGATGGCGTGGGGAAGAGCGAAACCCTCGTAGATGGGGACAACGTGAGTGACACCGTCACCAGAGTCGAGCACGATACCGGTGGTACGACCGGAGGCGTACAGGGAGAGCACGGCCTGGATGGAGACGTAGAAAGCGGGGGCGTTGAACGTCTCGAAGACAATCTGTGTCATCTTCTCACGGTTGGACTTGGGGTTGATGGGCGCCTCGGTGAGTAGGACGGGGTGCTCCTCGGGGGCCACACGCAGCTCGTTGTAGAAGGTGTGGTGCCAAATCTTCTCCATGTCATCCCAGTTGGTGACCACACCGTGCTCGATAGGGTATCGCAGCGTGAGGATACCACGCTTCGATTGTGCTTCGTCACCAACATAGGAGTCCTTCTGGCCCATACCAATCATGATACTGCATTGTCCGTCAGTCGCTGGTCAGATGGAAGCTGGGAAGGGAAATCGTACCCATGATGACGGGGTCGGCCGACGATGGAGGCTGCATGCTTGTCAGTGCCTGCTCACAGGGTTTTGCGGGCCGCCGCCATCCATTGCGATGGCTGCAGACCCGGGGGCGTTGCCGCGGGGTACTCACGAAAGACAGCTCGGGGCGCATCGTCACCAGCGAAACCGGCCTTGCACATACCCGAACTGGCAACAGTCAGCTCATGTTCATGATATCATTATCGCGTGCCCGCTGCCGTGGATATTGTGCTGTGGCTCGTTATGGGCGTGGGCGCTGCCAATGCTGATAACCCCACAGCAGCAGGGATCGGGATGTCGAAAATCGGGGTTCTTACCCATTGTCGATAACGAGAGCTGCGACTTCCTCTACAAGTTGGAAAAGAGACGTTAGCAGAGCTCATTGAGACGAACAGCGCACGGCTGCATCGGCGGAGGGCGCTCAAAGCGAGTGCTGGCATCGGGCTTCAGCTTACCTTCCATGTTGGCGGGTTAGGTTGCGAGATTAGGAGGTTGTTGGTGCGGAGTGGGCGGATGGCGATTCGGTATCGCTGCAGGACTGACGATTAGCTCCAGGAAACGAGAGATGCACCTGGACGAGGAGTCGGAGCGGTGCGGCGGTCGAGGGAGCTTACAGTGCGGACGTGGTGAGGTTAAGGTTCTGTGCGAGAGGCGAAGGTCGGTGGGTGCTGCTAAATAAGCGGGCGTCGATGCGTCGACTCTTGCCCGAATCAGCGGGGCGGCAGCAGGAGCCAGGAGCGAGGTTGGTGAATGGGTGGCTTTGCACGAACGATCACAACTCAAACAGATTCCGGGCAGCCTCAGAGTTATCGCATTCACGTCTCGTTGATTTGTGCGCTGCAGCGGCGATTTAAACACGCGGCTAGGCTGCAGCATTTCTATTTTCTGCTGTGTACGCAAGCTCTCGCCGCTGTGCCGCCACGGAGGAGGAAGCTACCACTGTCTGGCACGTCTGCTCATGTCATACCGCAAAGACAGCCAGCAGGCAGCCCCGAAGTGCGCTTGGCGTCTCAACAACCAGGCCTCCGCTATGCCCGCTGCGTACTACGTGTACGGCATCATGGCGAGGAGATACTTGTATGTGACAGCGGGCTGCCCGGCCCCCAGGCGTTGCGTTCTCCCCAGCCATCCAGGATGCTCACCGCCAACTCGAGCACCCCCCCCCCCCGCCAGCTGGCGAATACGAGCATGCCAGCCGCCGCGTCACGTGGAATGAGGGGCAGCGGGGTCGTAAGATTGGCATCGGGAGCATTGAATGTCGAGGTCAAGGCGACAAGATTACTGCTGCGATGACGACTGTGACACATGGAAGAGGACGGCAATTCCTGCTGTCAAACAGATGCCAACCGTTGCGAATATAATGTTCCGTGTCGACTTTTGTTGGGCTGCCGTGGAAGCGCCTCGAAGGCTGTGGTTTCTTCGCGCCGTCCTAAACCCAACCTGCGTCATGTTTCCGCGCACCAAAATGTCGTCCCGAGTGCCTAAATAATTTCTTGCGCGCTCTGCATCACTCCCAACTCTCCTCGCACCACACTTTCCTACAAATCAACCTGCCACGCATTTGCCAAAAATGAACGACCCACGCGTAAACGATCTGCTAAAATGGAGCATCGAGAACTCCGAAGCGTCGCGCAAGGACCCCAATGCGCCGAAGCCGAAGACCAAGTTCAACCCGTCCATACTGGAGCAAATGCTGGGCGGAGCCGCGCCACCCTCAGACGCTGAGACGATGAAAAATAGGATGGCAATGGTAACGTCGGCGGATACAACTATCGAGCAAAAGCGCCGTGCTCTTGAGGATTTCGAGACGCTGGTCCAAGGCATCGACAATGCGAATAACATCGAGGCGCTGCGCCTGTGGACACCATTGGTGGAGCAGCTGGAGCATAAGGATGCTGGGGTGAGGATGTGGGCGGCATGGAGTGTGGGAACCGCAGTCGAGAATAACGTGAAAGCGCAGAAGCGGGTAAGTGGCTACCCAGGGTATTCCTAGGGCACGTCAACTGACAGAATATAGTTGCTAGTAGTGGGAGGAATTCCCACTCTCGTGAAGCTCGCGACCGAAGATCCAGATATGACTGTGCGCAAGAAGGCGATCCGCGCATTGTCTGGTGTTTCCCGCAATTTCCAGCCTGGCCTTGACGCTGTCGTCGCCCATGTACCGGCCTCTTTCAAACCGCAAGGCAGTCTGAACGCTGGAGATATGTCCGCGGTGGACAGCGTAATACAACCGTTGAGGGAGAACGCACAGCGAGCTTGATCGCGATTTCTCGGAGGGCTCTTATAGCATTTAGCCGGCGTTGGGAATGGTATCCGGTCATGCTATTGTTATTGGGTTTTGAAGAAAGACTTTCGAGGCTCGCCGTCTCCCAGAAAGCATTGCATCGATCTCTTTGTTTTTTATCAGTCATAAGTTGGGCTGGCTCGAGTAATTCGACCGATACTATATATCATCAATCGGACAGCGGAGTGTTCATACGCCCTTTCTTTTTATGAAATCAACACTCTGCACAGTCTTTCGGAGTTTACAAGACTAACACCGACCCACTGACGCGCCCTTCCTCAAGTGCTGTTATGTACTCCGATGCCGTCCGCTCGTTCGATGTTGTAACGAAATGTGAAGGCAGATAACCGTCCAGATGTCTGCCTAGAGGCAGAATGCCCTAATATCGGAAATGCACTATATTTCACAAATGAATCCGAGAACCACCGTCTTCACGAGTCTAGCTCGTGCTTGCCCATAGTCAGAATACACGCCCACCTCAACGACTTGTGCACAGCTACGCATCTATAACAGGTCATCATCCATTTAGAACAAATGCGACCCATGCACGAAAATGCACGACCGACAGCATTATCGGTTTCTCGCACGGTAGATTCATAATTACCATAAACGTCTAGCGTAAGCCGTTAGGTTGGGTGCGGGCCGCGGAATACAGGAGTCGACATTTGAATCATCTTTCGCACCATTTGCCCCACACCTCTTCTATTATCTTTCTCCCGCGGGTTTTAAAATTAGCCGTGTAGTACCTGCGTTCGTTCAACTGCTCGCTTGTCTTGCGGCTCGGCGAAACGTCTACGGGCGCCTACGAATCTTGCGTTTGGATTACCAAGCGTCTTTGTACTCTGCTTTCCCACCGACCGCTCCTGCCCAACGCGCTATCTGCAACAGAAAAATCTCGTCAACATGTCGCAGAGCGCACTGAACGACTCAAGCAGTGATGATCAGGTGACGCTTGTAAACGATGAGAGAACGCCGCTGCTGGTAGCTCCCACGTCCGCCCCTGTTCGCGAAATCGTCGAGTCATCTTTGCAAGAAGAAGAATCTGGAGTCGTTTCCGACGAGGATACCCCGCTTCCGCATCTCCAGATCTTTCTGTTATGTTATACAAGAGTGGTCGAACCGATCGCCTTCTTCTCAATATTTCCCTATATCAATTCCATGATTGAGAATGTTGGAGGCATCGCGAAGGAGGATGTTGGCTTCTATTCTGGTCTCATCGAAAGCTTGTTCTCGGCCACTCAGATGTGCGTAATGATATTCTGGGGCAAGGTAAGTTGAGGATTTAGGATGCGAACCACTCTTCTAATCACTGTAGGCTTCCGACCGCTTTGGGAGAAAACCGGTGCTTGTCTTATCGCTGTTCGGCGTTGCCATTGCGACTGCGTTATTTGGACTGAGCCAGTCGATTTGGCAACTGATGCTGTTTCGTTGTGTGGCAGGCGTTTTTGCCGGTACCGTTGTGTGAGGGATCACACTCAACAGCACATCTCTAAGCGCTAACGCGAAATAGGACCGTCCGTGCAATGATCACGGAGAATAGCACCAAAAAGACCCAAGCTCGAGCCTTCAGTTACTTCGCATTCGCTGGAAATCTTGGACTCTTTGTTGGGCCATTCGTTGGTGGCGCCCTCGAACGGCCTGCCGACAAATTCAAATCCACTTTCGGTCGCGTACAGTTTTTCCATGACTATCCATACGCTTTGCCCGGGTTCGCCGCCGCGTCATTCGGCTTGTCCGCTGCGGTTCTGACGACTCTATTTGTCAAAGAGGTCTGCCAACTCTTCTCACCTTGCTGTACTCATTGCTGATCGGACGTAGACGCTACATATTCACTTGGACAATAAGAACCCTAATGAACGGTCCATGTCCATGTGGGAGCTTTTCAGACACTCAGGTATTCCACGAGTATTCGCCATCTACAACTACGTGATGTTCCTCGCGTTCTGTTTTACTGCTGTGTATCCAGTCTGGTTGTACACACCAGTTGATCTTGGTGGACTCGGATTTTCACCTACATTGATCGCAGCAGCTATGGGCGCAGGAGGCGCCGCTCAAGCGCTTTGGCTTCTCCTCGCCTTTCCGCCCTTACATAAACGTGTTGGTAACGGAGGCGTGCTTCGACTGTGCGCATGGGCCTGGCCCGTCTTTTTCGTGGTGGATCCGATGTGCAACATACTGCTTCGCCATGGGCTCAAGACTCACTTCTGGATCTTGTTTCCGCTGAACGTAGTGTTTGGCTGCGGCGTTGCAATGGCATTTAGTAGGACTCCTGGCTCTGACTTGAAACTGCGTTTAGAGACTGACAGGCTTACAGCTTCCGTACAACTTGCAGTCAACGATATCGCGCCCTCGCACGAAACCTTTGGAACTCTGAACGCTATGGTACTCGCCACCCAGAGCGGACTTCGAGCCGTCTTTCCCGCCGTCTCAACCAGTGTCTATGCTGTTGGGGTCAAGTATCATCTCATTGGCGGGCAGATGTTTTGGGTCCTGATCACCCTAATTGCCATGGGGCTCCGGCCTCTTGTCAGCTATCTACCAGAAAAAGCGCAAGGGAAGCCACAAACAGAGGAGGACAACCATGCTTGAGACAAGAATGATTTCTCTGTTTTGTGCTCAACGGGGGTACAAATCTTGGTCAGGCGAAGTCGACGAGTTTCGGGCGGAGACTTGATGGGCTTCTTTCGGTCTCACGGTGAAAGGGACCAGACCATAGCTAGTGGGCACGTGCACCCGATTTCGACTTCACCTCGTCGACGGGCTTTTCGCACACGCAGAATCGCACATACTATACACAAACTCGTACACCCCAACACTTCTGGCGGCAGCTCTTTCTTGACGAGGCTTTACCCGCGATGTCGTTGTCGCCGCTTGAGAACACACTTATCCAGTTCTTCGAGAAGCTCACCCCGGAGACTCTTGCCATCCGGGCGTTGGTCAGCGAAGGTCTTGCACACGGTGTCCTCGCAACCGTCAAGGACCAGGTCATCCAGCGCCATGGCAAGAAGGGCCTCAGCAAGGACGCGTTCAAGGCGGAGAAAGCGCTCGATGTTGTGGAGACAGCTGTCTGGGACATTGATGTCCAGAAGCTAGCTAAGGACAAGCAATCGACATCGGACGCTGTTCGGCGTGCTCTAAATGTTGTTTTAGACCAATCTTCTAAGCTCCTGGCTAACAGAATGGCAAGTAGTGCGCGCACAAGCGCTCGTCGGTCTTCGAACACTCAGTTGCTTCTCGGAGACACAGTTCCCGCCAGTTGTCTTGGCGACTTGAAATGGCCTGTCTCAATTCCAGAGTACGTACTCTACTGCACAAGCTGTGCTTCTAATTGAAAAACTGCGCGGTAGTCACGCGAATAAGACACCCTCTGAAGAAGCTTTGCTAACCCATAACCACGTTTCAGGCATGCATCAACGCTGAAGAGCGCACACACCACCGTATTCGAGAAGCGTGGGATGTTTGGAGAACACCATGCGATTATCCCGCTCAAAGATTTGGAAACACTGCTGTTTGGATCCAACCTGCTAGACCTTCGCATTGGCCACGTTTACGCCAATTTGCTTAGTAACGTCTCTCCGCAAGCTCGGCAGTCCTTCGAGCTCGCGGCATTACCTTCAAATACCGCACTGCAACAACAGGAGATGCTCAAGGGTGGGAGGGCCTCTGGTCTGGGACCGCCTCGACCACCGCCAATCCTTACCAGAGGGATGCCGTCGATACTGAAAGTAAGTGTCCCCAAACCTACTGTATCCACACTAGACTCGCTATGCTTCTATGCTTAGCTGCAGATAGTGTAATATGACCAAGTCATTGCGCAGGCATGAAAAACTAGTCTTGAGAAAATGGTCTAACGATAAATTGTAGAACCCTCACATAAAAATCTTCGATCACAGCGCTCAACCAATATTGTCTCCGAAGGCACCGACGCTGCCGACTCTGGAATCAAACAAAGCGGGCAACTTACCGTTATCATTCGGGTTTCCGCGTCCCCCTGGCGCAGAAGTTGCCATGATGCCCATGCCACAAGAGGCTTCCATCGTCAAGCACGAGCTCACTAGGTCTCCCGGACAGAGTCCCATCAAGAAGAAGACAAGATCCGATTATCTCACTCCTGGACCTCGCCTAGCTTCGCCTATTCCGAAGAAGCCCAAGATGCCACTGAATGAGTACATGATCTGGGCTAGTGTCGAGCGCAGCCGACTCAAGAAATTCGACCCTGGTCTTAATTGTAAGCTGTGCGCCCTTAAATCTTAATCTATTGCGGCGGGCTAATATACTACAGCTTCAAAGCGAGTCAAACAGCTGGCCAAAATATGGGAGAATATGACTACAGATGAGCGAGCACCTTTCATCGCCCTGAAGCAGTCCGATCAAGAACGCTACAAAGAGCAGGAAAAGGATCTGGCGGCTGGCGGCGATATCGATTCCTCACAGGAACGCGAGCACTGGAAGGACTTCTGGACCAAGGCAGGGTCTATTCCCCGAAGCGAGGCTGCTAAGAATGCGGAGCTTTACCTCCCGCTGCCTGACGATGACAATAAGTGGAACATTAGCAAGGTCGCCCGGAACGAGAACCAAGTTAAAGCAAAGAAGAAAGGGGAGGTCAAGGCCGAGACCGTAAACAAGCCTTCTAAGAGCCAGCACCCAAAGCTAGAGGAGCAGAAGGGCTTCACTTTCACTCATGGGCCAATCGAGGTGCGAGCCCGGAAATCAATCAACCGCCCCGCCTTCCCTCTGGCACCTGGTCCCCAAGTTTTGGATATTGCTTCTGTTCCTGAAAACTACGCACCGCAGTCCTCTCGCTTGTTTTCGCCGCCAAAGTTTGTCCACCAGCTTCGCCGTATGCCTGCGATGCAGTTCCGACCCTATGTTTCCCCCTACCCGCCGGTCGCTCCCCCACCCGAGAAGTCGGACGACCTTCTCATGCAGATTAAGGACAGCAATGCTAAGCTGAGCGCTACTCTAGCGACTCCTTCCCGCTACGTTATCGGTGACACTGGCGCGAAGGCCGAAACTAAAGCTATGGACAGTGCTACCCCGAAAGCGAAAGTTGTCATCGATTTGACGTCGAATGATGACGAGGCGGTGGCCGGTGCCGAGCCTGGTGTTGAGAAGGTGGCTGCTACCGAGGACACGGGCAATACCAAAGACGACATCGATTCGACACCGAACAAGGACGAGGCCGTGGCTCGTGTCGAGCCTGGCATTGAACAGGTGGTTGACACGGAAAACACGGGCAATACCAAAGACCCTCGCAACGACGCTCCCGAGCCTGGCAAGAACCTGCCGAAAGTTGAGGACAAGGATGCCGACAAGGATTCCACGGGCGAGACCAAGGCCGAGACGAGTGTCAAGGTCGAGAAGGAAGATGACGAGCGCAAATCCGTTAACTGGGAGGGCGAGACGCTTGTCGCGGAAGAGGAGGAGGAGGTTGGCAATAGTGAGTCCGATGATGGTGCTGAAGGCATGGATGTGGGTATCTGCTCAGGACGGCGAGGGCAAGGCCGATGACGCTGGTGCCACCGTCGCTGGTCCCAGTGGGGTCACTGCCGATACTAACCTCGACTGAGAGGTCGTCGACTCACCCCTCAAATAATCGTACAGTTGCTGACCATTGGAAAATTGGGTCGGGCATAGTCCGTAGCATGAGCTTTGCTTTATGACTGGTAGCAGGAAGAAAGATACTTGCATTGCACAAAGTTCAATACGTTGAAAATGAATGAAATTGTGATGCCTTCAACGAGGGATGATGCCTTCCACGTCTGTTCGTCAGCCTGGCGCACCGCCACGTTCCTCAGCTACAGCGCTTATAAGAGTGAGGTGTTGCCTGAGCTTGACCTTAACCACCTTCACTCCACACTATTGTCGTTTTCTGAACGTACAACGATACCACTACAACGAGACGACCTCTCACTCTGCGCTGTACACTACTTGCAATCTTCTTCAACACTCTAGACGTTTATGTACCTTGTGACCGAATTGCGGTCGCGTGCAAGTCTGACGCTACATAGTGGGATTATCGCACGCAATCTTAGAGAATGCGAGCACAGAAAGACCAGGTGCGAAAGAACATCGTTTGGTCAGCACACCGCACCCAGAGCGGACATGGTATCATGCATAAGCCTGCAACTTTCTCGCAGGACATGGCGGAAAGCTCCCCAACCGGTACGGACATCCACCATATTACCAAGCCTCCGATCTCACAGACGTAGATCAACTACCCGCCTTATACCAGCCCCTACAATCACCGGATGCAATGCGGATTGTCTTTCTCAAGAAAGGCTCCAAGCAAGACCCCATTGAGTGCCGTCTCATGCATTATGACGGAGGGAAGACGTCGGGATCGTATGAAGCGTTATCTTATGAATAAGGTCTACCTAGCGTCGATGGCCCATTCGTCACCCTGGATGGTCATTCGGTTCGCATTAGGATGAACTTTTTTCGAGAACTGGTGCAAATACGACTGGAAAGAAGAATCGTCATATATTGTGACCGCGTCATGATGTCACATGACATGTTAGTGCAGCAGGCACTACTTAAGGTGTGGCAGGCGCCACCACCTAGATACACCTTCTACAGAGCTAAGAGCTCGCTTTCTATATATATATAGACAGACCTCTCTCTTCCTCTCTCTCTATAGACAGAAAAGCATAATACACTTACTTTATTATTTAATTACTATATTTCCTCTAGACTATAAGAGTAGTTATAGTTATAAGCCTAGCTCTTAACTTTAATTACTATACTTACTACTATAAGCTAATAAGCTATTAATATAGTTAATAGAGCTATGTTATTATTATTTACTACCTCTACTAAGCTTTAAGTATACTATTCTATATATAAGAGTATTATCTAGAAGCTAATAGAGCCTATTAAGAATAGCTACTACTAAGCTTAATAGGCTAATTATAAGGATAATAGTTATACTTAATAAGCTAGTAGACTAGAAAGAATAGATCTTCCTATAAGAGGATAGTACTAATAGGCATTACCTCTAGCTAATAGTTAACCCTAATCTTAATAAGTTAGCCCTTAAGAAGCTTAAAGAGCCTAAGGCTATTAACCCTAAGTAGTACTATAAGGTAATAGATGCTAATACTAGCGTTATACTAAAAGATATAATAGTAAAAGAATTTAAGTAATATTAGTAAGCGCAGAAGAACTATAGTTAAGATCTAGCTAAGTATACTATTAGAAGGAAAGCCCTAGATAACTTTACCTAAGAGATTAGCTAAATAATTAGCTGCTGCTATATACGCCTTATCTAGAGTAATAAAACTACGTACGCTTAACTAAAGAGGCTAAAGAAGCATCTTTACCTATTAATAGCTAAGAAGAAGCTATAGCTAGTAGCTAGCTATTAATAACTATAAGCTTAACTAAGAAATATTAATAACTAGTTAAAAGAATAGCTGCGCATTATACAGCTGTGTAAGGTAGTAAATCTACTAGATATTATATTACTATAGGTTTAGCAGGACTTCCTACTAGCTATTAAACCTCTTAATAATTCTTAGGTAACGGCTTAGTAAGCTAAGCTATTTAAAGCTTAGCTTAATAAATAGTTAATTAAGAGCTTAGATAACCTTATTACCTAGTTTATAATATACTAGCGCTTAATAAGACTAGTCGCGTTATCGCTTAGCACTTTTATAACGTTAGGCATTACCTAGAGCTTAGATAAAATATTAACAGATAATAATAAGGATTAAGATAAGAGTAATAATTAAGATAAGAGTAAAAATTAAGTTAAGAAGCCTAACTATAGGTGCGACCTTAAGTATTAATTTAAGAACTATTAGTACCTTAGAGGGAAGAGTAAGCCTTAGGGCTAGACGCCTAAGCCTAATATTTAGGCAAAATTTAATAAAGTAATAGTAAGCTAATTATTAATTAGATAGGCTATAAAGGCAGCTCTTAAGGCTAACATAAGTATAGCTAAGATGTTAAATAGATAGGCTAGAGACTTAATAAGTCCTGCGACTCTAATAGAGAGGACTAAGCCCTATTAATTTAATAACTAAAGACTAACTATAGAGGCTATAGACAGCTATATTCTATAGCTTACTATAAGCTCTAATTATACTACTAAGTAGGATAAACTAAGTCTAGTAAACTAATAGATTTTTAATCTAGGATTAAACACCTACGTTACTAACACTAAAGCATATAGGTAGAAGAAGCGAGCTAATAGGACTAGTAAAGTAGTTAAGGCTAGTAATTAAGAGCTATTAATATAGGAGTAGAGAGATGTTATCTTACTTATTAATACGCCTACGGGCACTAAGCAGATTAAGCTTACCTATATAGCCTATATTCTAGGCTTCCTTACTAACGTAGTTAGTCTATCGCGTTATTAATTAATTAGTATTTATTTTAACTTAGAACGCGATTGCCTATACTAAGGCAGTTAGAATAACGTTATTTATAAGCTTAATTATATAAACGGCTATTAGTTAATAGACGCTAAAGGCATAGAGTAGCTAGAGCGGCTAAAGCTGCTAAATTAACTAGATATTAGCTCTATGCTTACAGCATTAACCTAAAAGCTATTATTTAAACTAAGGAAGCTGCTATAGCTTATACTAGCAGAAGCTTATATTATATAGGGCTATACTAGCTAATAGGCGGTTAACTATTTACTAAAGAGCGTTAATAAACTTTAACTAGTAGATATTAAACTAACACTAAAGTAAAAGAACTATAAGATATGCATTTAGTTAAAGCTAATAAAGCTTATTAGCTAAAGGCCACCTCGCGAACTAGCTACTTAACTATTTAAACGCATTAGTATTAACCTAGTACAGCTATTAGAGCGAGGCGAGCGATGCTATAATAGTAATTAGTACCTATTCTATATAGTTAACTAATATGCTAAGTAGTATAAAGGCTGCTGCCTGCTAGATAAATTAAAGCTAACTCTTACTTAGGCCTTTAAGTAATTACTAGCTAAGATTAAGTAGCAATTTAAGAGATAGGTTATTGCCGTAAGACTTAATATAGAGGCTAGATATATTAAAATATTAAAGATATGCAGAGACCTTAGGATTACTATAGAGCTATAAGCTACTAAGGCCTAAATAGAAGCTATTAAACGTATAGGTAAGTTAATTATCGTCTATAGTAGGGCTATTTAACTATATATAGGTATTCTAAAGGAGTACGTAAATAAATGCGTTATGTTTACTATATATCTGCTAAACTATACTCTAGTTAAAGGTATAGACTAGACCTGTCTCTATACTATAGTTAAGGGAGTTAAGCTATCTATTACTTACCTTAAGGTAATTAGAGCTAGAGCCTATATGCTTAATAAGAAGCTGCTACGTAGAGATAAGCTTAAATCTTAAGCTCTAATTAGACACCTAATAGGCTTTAACTCTACTAATATTTTCTGTATCTAGTTACTAATAATTAGACGTGTAATTTAAACCTAAGATATTATTTTTCTAAGAGGTAAGCTATATAATAATAGCTAAGGCTAATACGCTAAGAAGAGCTAAATTTATAAAGTAGCTAAAGTGCTTAATATAGAGACGCCTAATTATAGCAATATATTAATAAATTAGCTATTAGATAAGCTAGAGTCTATAATTAGTAATACTATTTACGTTAACTAACTAAGTTATAGTAAATATAAGTAGTAGAAAGCTACTAAAGCTCTAATAACTCTAGAGATAACACTAGAGATAATAAATTAATTAATAAGTTAGTAGGTAAGGTCTAATAATAATTAAAGTAACGTTATAGAGACTAAAGGTCTAATAGCTTAAGTTATTTTACCTAACTAGCTATTAACTAGTAATACTAGCTAGGAAAAAGGCTACGTAATAGCTCTAGAGGGTAAAGAGCTAAACTAGAAGTTAAATAATATAAAGTAATAAGAAGAGATTAGTAGTTAGGTATTAGAGTAATTTATAGTAGAGAGTAAGTAAAAATAAAAGCTAGTTTATTATACCTATCTAGTAATATTTGCGGCCTGCATTAACCCTATAGCTCTAATAAAGCTATTTAATAAAGTACTAAAGATCTAACTCTATTATAACTAGTTGCTAACTAAGCTAAAGAGATAGAAAGACCTTAATAGATATCTATTTAGTGTAGAGTTTAAGTGAGCGAGCCGTATAGAGATTAATAGTATTATCTAATAGGGCTACTTTAGACAGTCTGCAAAAGCCTCTAAGCTATTAGAAGCTAAGGTACTGCTACTTATATAGGTATTTATATATAAATTTAATAAAGATAGATACCTATATAAATTTAAGGCTTAACTAGTTATTAGAGGGGACCTATAGCGGGACTAGGGTAATACGTATACAGCTATACTTACTACTAGAATCTTCTAATATCTAATTACGCTATCTACTATATTTAACCTTAACTTATACTAGTATAACGTTCTAAATACCTTTCTTAACGCTAAACTTAATTAACTTATTTACGTTTAATATCTAGAAGAATATAAAAGAGAACTTAGTAAGCTACTTAAGCTTAGGTAGGCACTATATAGACTCTAGGATACTTCGCGACTATAGTACTAACATCTCTCTACTATACTTCTAGAGATAGGTCTATAGTAGGTGCCTAAAGTGCCTTATCTATTTAGTAGTAATTACCTAATTATCTTCTTCTTTATAGATAATATAGTAGTAGCTGTAGCTTCTAATAATTAAGATAGCTACTATTAATTTAACTAACAGCTAAGGGCTACTTATAATATTTAATATCTAGGAGAGCTAAAGTAGTTTCTTAGAATCTAAGTTATTTATAATTATTAGATAAAGAGGATCTAGTTAATCTAAGACAGCTTTATTAATAAGGTAGCTAAGAAGTATAATATTACTTAGAGTAATATTACTTAGAACTTAATATATCTAGTAGTGCTACTAGTAGAGAACTATATTAGCCTAAGTAATAAGAAGTTAGATAATTAGTAAACAAAGCTATACTAGGAACTAGTTAGATTACTAGCTTATATATTAATATACACTTAGCCTAATATTACTTAAACCTACTTAGAATTATCTTATTATCTGCAGAATCCTAGTTAGAAGCATCTTAGTATAGTATACTATGCGTAGAAGTACCTAATTAGTAAGAAGCGACTAGCTATTAGAGCCTATAGAAATTATAGAGTTAATAGTTAAACTATATATCTAAGTTCTAGCCTAGAACTAGTTAATATAGAACTATTATTTTATAGCGCATTAGATGCCGCATTTGCTAATAAGTTAACGACTAGACGTAGCTTATAAGGCTATCTATTTATACTATATAGTATACCTATTAACTAGAAAGTAACTCTTTAGCGCTTAGTTACTAAATTAACTACTAAAGTAGAGCTATTAGCATTATCTATAGCTACTAGTAAGCTATAGGCTTAGAATTAATTATTTAAGTATATTAAGTTTAACCTAGAGATTATACTAACGGTCTATTATAATAATCTATAGATAGTAGGTATAGTTACTAAGAAGAATAATAAACTAAGCACCTAATTACGCTATATAGATATTTATTAACACTAGCTAAGGTAGAAGGTAGCTACTAGATAAATATTAGTTTAGTAAAAGCTAATAAATCTTATACCTACTAATAGACTTACTAAGACCCTTATTCGCTAAAAGTACGCTAAATTTATAAAGTAATTAGGTCTAAGAGACGTTAAAGATTATATATTAAAGGCTAAAGGAGTAGACGGATCTAACTAGCACTAAGAATAGGTAAGAGCTAGAAGAAGATTGCTATTATAAAGCGCTATTATAGATTTCCTATTTAGGCATAGTATAGAGCTTTAATTGCTTAGGAGTATTAGCTTTAGTTAAACACCGCAGCTAGGGGGGTGTGTGACCGCGTCATGATGTCACATGACATGTTAGTGCAGCAGGCACTACTTGAGGTGTGGCAGGCGCCACCACCTGGATACACCTTCCACAGAGCTGAGAGCTCGCTTCCTGTACATATATAGACAGACCTCTCTCTTCCTCTCTCTCTGTAGACAGAAAAGCACAATACACTCACTTTGTTGTTCGATTGCCACATTTCCTCCGGACCACAAGAGTGGTCACATATATGGGTTGGTCAATTGGCCATTGATTAGTCGAACACACAAGAGAGGGGTCACCGGGTCCGGAGAATGGGGCGCTATTTAACAAAACGCGGGGAATGTTCTTTCCTGGCTTGGTCCGGAAACAAGCGATAGCGACGTGGCTATGGATCTGTTTACGCACTCGCATCAGCAACTCCGCGGCTATGAATTCACGCCTAGCGAGAAACAGGCACTCCGGAATTAAACGATCCTACTGGCGCCGCGCCTGGATCTTTCAAGAGATACATCTCGCCCGACACCTTTTGGTGCATTGTGGAGATAAGTGTGTCCCAGGCGAGAACTTACGTTTTTGGCCAAGCTATCCCTCTCCTTCGCAAATATGGGCAGATGCTGTGTATAAGTTAGGGAGATTGAACCTTGAAATCCTAGGAGCCATCTTGCGACGACTCCTGCAAGCCGTATCCTGCGGATGGGAGACCACGAGAGTGTCCCGACCTTGCATTCATGGCTCTGGGAATGTATCGAAAACGACATTGAGACCTCTAAGCCTCGGGATGTGATATATGCGCTAATAGCGATAAGCTCTTATTGCCAAAAAGACGAGCTCATACCCGACTATAACAAACCCTTACCAGACCTTTACCTGGAGACAGTTGCGTTGTGCCATCGTGGGATGGACTCCAGTGGGTTGAACTTCGGACTCAAGGCGTTCTCGAAGGAATTTGGCTGTACTGCTCGGAGTTCGGTATGACGACCACATGATGAGAATCGTTCGTGAAGAGCTTGGAAAGAACTATTACTGAACTGGTTGAGCCAGCAAGGCGGTGGCACCTCATTGTAGTCAGCCGTTCACGAACGTAATTGGTGTTGCTCTTGATTCAGTCGCAGGTTTATGAAGTTGCTTTGATGAATCGACAGCTGGATATGCTGACGTTAGTCAAAATACTGCCCACTAAGAAGTCATCGGCCCGCATAAGACGACTTGTGAGTGGACACGGTTTCGACATGATCGCGATCAAAGAAATCAACGGCGACGTTACGAGGCTGCCCCAGCAACACTGTCTCGGACGCAATTGTCTAAGAAAATGCATGATGCATGAGTGCAAGCGGACTGTGTTTCTCTGTGACTTTCCACCTTAAGATCTCGCCATCATTATACACAAACCCATCAACACAGCCCAGCAGAAACACGTCATCTGCTCTTTACACTTGATAGCATTAAATAAGAAAATTCTCTACCTTACTGCACGGATAGGCTTTCACGCTCTTGAGAATACGGGCTTCGTCCATACCTGCATATGCATACACGCTTGCCCATAAGCGATATCTTCCCGTGGAGTAGATTCTGGTAAAATGTAAAAGCTTAATTCGTTATCTCACCGCTTCCACTCGCAGGTACCTTTGCTGTGGACCGACACTACTGTTTGAATCACCAATGTCTACAGAGGGGTCAGTTTTGCATTGGGTTATTACAATGGCGTATTGTTCGTGCTGGTAATGAAATCATCTGGGGATAAAGACAATCGGAAATCTAAGACAACCATTTAATCATGATGGCCGTGTAGTCAGTGGTAGGCATAGAGCCCGGTCGGAGGAGAGGAGAAGGGGTAAAGAGGCACAGCTGCTGCCTCGTGCGGGAAGCTGTATGTCATCTCGCGCGGCAGGATGCTGTCTAGTACAGCACAGCAATCATCAATCCCCTTCTTACAGGCTATATACCGTTCTAGCCAGTGACTCAAGAATTAGCGTCTTGCGATCATAGGGCTGTGCCACTTGGCCCGTTCACCTGTCCTGCAACGATTACATCTGCACGTGCAAGTCAGACTCTATCGAAGTCAGCTTCCACACCTTTGCCATATCCTGGCTTTCACCCTTCATACGTCGTGCTATTACGCATAAGTCAATTTTCTGGGCCACCCTTGGCTCGCGCTGGCCCACTAACCAAACTTCCCCCCCTCGCCCCACTCCTCCACCATGGCGGATGAGAAATCAGGCACGGCGCCAGTCAACCACGACCTCCTTACAGCGCGAATCGACGAAAACAGCAGCGAAACCCCCTCGGTGCATCAGCCCAAGTCAAACTCAGAAGAAATCCCGGCAGCAGAAGTCCTGATCGCCCAAGAACGTCAGGACTAGATCGACTATGTCACGGGCATCCGATTTTGGCTCATAACTTCATCGTAAGCTTGTCTGCATCGGATAGCAAAGACCAGCTAATCAGGAGCGAAGGGCGGCACTTTTCGCTCTTCTTGACGAATGTGGAGATTCTGATTGTTACGACGTCGCTGGTAACCATTACGGATAGCTTGGGTGGATTTGACCGTGTCAGCTGAGTTATATCGAGCTATCTCCTTGGATATGTCGGTATGATAGCCCCCGTTACCCATTGGACGTGGAAGATACTGAACCGATCCTCGTGATAGGCGTTCTAGTGATCTTCGCGAAGCTAAGTGATATCGTCGGCCACAAATCCATTCTAGCTCTCCCCATAGCAGTCTTCATCGTGTTCTCCGGTGCCTGTGGAGCCGCTCAGACAATGACACAACTGTGGTTTTCCCTATCACCCACCAAGACTCCATCTACTCTTCAGCCGCTGATGAATAAAAGAACCACGTTCCGTGCCTGTCAAGGCGTCGGTGGAGGCGGCTGCTTCGGCCATCGCTTCCGCCCTCATCACCGAAATCATGCCGCCCGAGAAATTCGCAAATTACGCAGCAAACCAGAGCAGCGTGTATCCTCTTTCGTTGCTCACGGGTCAGATCATGGGTGCGGCCACTAGTTCGGGTACCACATGACGTTGGGTGTTTTAACTCAAGTACGTCTTGCCTAGCATCGAGCCTTTGACCTTGCTCGCCGAGATAGATGGTGTACCAGCGGCAGTTCCAGCCCCCATATTCACCCTGACCGCCATGCCCAAGGGCTTCACATACCACAAGCATGCAAACCGCAAGCTCCGAACTTTCACTTCCATGACGGGAAGAGACACCCGCGGCAGATTCGGCATTATAGGAGCTGCTCCCCGCCTTCTGGCTACGCTATCACTCGTAGCAGGGTTCGAAGAAGCAGATGCCCGGTTCCCCTGGAGATCTACATATGTAATTGCTCTTCTTACCATCTTCGGACTGCAATGGATCGCGCTGCTGCTCTGGGAACGCCACATCACGGATGATAGAAAGTCTATCGAACCCGTCCTGCCGTGGCGCTTCGCGGAAAACCGAGCCATGATTGGGCTGGTACTGTAGGCCCCCTCCCCTTTTCTCCCTTTACCAATAACCCACACGAAATTGATGCCGGGACTAGAGACTCCCTCTTACTAGGCGGCCGCTGGATCGTAACCATCTTCCAGCTCGTGGACAACCTCTCCGCCCTCCAATCCGGCATCCGTCTCATGCCCTTCACCTTCGCCGCGCCCCCCGGGTCCGCTGCCTCTTCCACCCTCGCTAGTAAGTTCAAGATCCTCGCTATGTACCTCGTCCTCTCCTCAGCATTACTTCAAACGCTGGGCTTCGCGCTGCTAGCGACGCTTCCAGAATCGGGCAGCGAGGCGTCAGGACGGATGTACGGGTATCAAGTCATCGCTGGCTTTGGATGCAGAATGAATATTTCGATGCTTTTGCCGACGGTGCCGTTTGTGGTGGAGTTTAGGGATGAGGCCGTTGGTATGGCTGCTATATCTCAGCTTCGACCCATGGGCGGCGTTATCGTTCTCGCTATTGCGACGGCCGTGTTTAATGGGCATGTGTGACCGGCCCTGGCGCAGGTCTTCGGACAATCCGTGGACAGTACCCGAACTCTCCTCTCTGGGGATTTATTTGCGCAGTTGCCCGGTGAGCAGCGGGAACACGCGAGAGAGGTGCTGGCACATGGGTATAACTTGCAGATGATTGTGTTTACGGCGTTCGCGGCAGCGCAGGTTTTGGGTACGGCGCTGATGTGGCAGGGGAGGCGGATTAAGGTTTGATTGTGGGGGTGGTTGGATTTGAGCGCCTCATCCGTGATCACAACGGCAGCCTACCTAGAATGACACAGGGACAGATCGAACCTTGTACATTCCACCCTTTTATTAGAACACACTTGAAGATGATTGCTTGCCTCCTGAGCTAGAAGAATGGTGCCCGATGCCTTATTTCCCCTCGCCTCTGGTCCCAATTTCCCTCCCAAATTCTGCTCACCACTGCTCACCCCTTTTCCCATTTTCACCACTTTCCCCTCTTCACAACTCATCCCTCCCCCTACCTGTACCCTCCAAATCCGGCATACTCATAATCTTAACCACCAAGCTCGTCCACCCCGTAAAATGTTGCGTCCTCTGCCCCTTTCCAGTCTCAGGGTTATACTGCTCCCACGCGAAGCCCGTCTCCTTCCAGCTCTCGTACACAGTGTTGACGAGGTTCTTGCGGAGTGCCGTGTAGAGTTTTGTGGCGCGGGATTGGTGGGGGCCTTTCTGTTGGGCTATGGTCTATGGTGGATTAGTTAAAGAAGTGAGGGGAAAGAGGACAGGAGGTGGAGGGGCTTACCAAGAGCTGTTGAACGGCGAGGTAGTTCATATTCATCCAGATTGGGCCGCGCCAGTAGTCCTCCTCCGTATGATAGAATTCACTGCTCTTGCTCAGACTCCGCAGACCGAAATCAGTCCAGAGGTGATCCTCGTCCGCAATCAGGTCCAGGATAGCACCCAACTTCTTGCTATCTTTATCCACCAAGCCTGTCAGGAATGGGAAGAGCGAGATATACCCCTTGTGGCACACCAGCTTATTCTCCTCGTAGTCATCAATGGTAGCGTCGCAGTGAGCCTGGTGTGATTCGGACCAATGTAAGTCATCGATGTTGTGCACGATAGCTTCTTCGTACCTTGCGAATTCGGCGGCGTCGTCCGTTTCGTCCAGGTAGACCGCAACGCGGCGGATGGACTTGGTCATCATGCCGACCCAGCTGATGAGGTCGAGATGGAGCTCTCCGGGGTGCGGTGGCTGTGCGCGGGGATAGTCGTCGAGGCCAGAGGTCAGGATGTGCTGGGGTGTGCGGCCGCGCCAGCGGTAGCCTTCTTTGGTCGAGAAGGCATCTCGTTCATAGCTCTTGATGTCGCCGGCTTGCGTCTTGCGGAACCAAAAGTAGTGTCTCTTCAGCAGCGGGTACAGTGTGCGTAGGTACTGAAGCGCGGCCTCGCGGTTCGCAAGCTGCATGAAGTACGACTTCTCAGAGAGCACTTGCTGGTTGCTAGAGTCCTTTTTTATAGCATCGAGCTTGTCGAGGAAGGCAGTGATGACCATGAATAGCGTGGGCGGGTTGGCGTAGTGCGGATATTGCACTTGGAACTCCGCAGGAACCTTGCTACGAGCTTCAGCGCCAAGGATTTGCTCGCGAGCAATCCAGCCGTCTTCGTCCATCAAGCTAAACCAACTCTTGATTATGTCGAGCGTTAGATCAACATCCCAGTCAATAACGGGTAGGAGGTGGAATCCCTCGTCCCACAAGAAACCGCGAGGGAAGAACGGGCGTGAAGGAATGCTAGTGAAGAGCTCTGAAGGGCCTTCAAACTCGGCGGTGTTGCGGCCTCGTGCCTCGGCAGCATCTTCCCAGAAGCCCTCATTGTCTTCTTCATATGCAGGATCGTATGACCGGTCGACGCGGGAATCGCCATAGAAGTACCCGATACCACCAATAAGATTGGAGAAGAGCGACTTGGAAAATTCCTCGTACTGCTCCTTCAAGAAAGGTGCCTGTGGCTTGAAGATCTCCGTGAAACGAGTAGAGAAGCCAGAGGTAACCGACTTGATCTGCTCCGTTAGGTCTGCGGATGTCACGAGCGTCGGCGCGGATCCAGATGAGAACAGGATGTCGAACTCAAAGGCGCCCTCGAAGACCTTCTGGATAAGGTGAATGTTGCCTCGTCCTGGCTGATGCCGTATGGTGTACACCTGCGCGGGCGGAGGCGGATCCTCTTCGCCATATTTCGGTAGCAACAGATCGATCTCGCTCTTCAGCTGCGCAAAGAGCACCGCCTTTGTCTGCCACAGCGCATCATCCGGTACCTGGCCGCTATATACCAGCGTCCGATCCAGGGGCTTGTCATTGTAGCTCGGATGTCCCGTCTGCGGATGATCGCCCTTGCCTTCCGTGATCTTCAGCTCGAAGCTGCCTAACTCAACAGTCTGTCCCTTGAGCACTACATCGCCCTCGGTGCCTGTCTCTTCAATGTCTCCTTCAGCCACCAAAGAGCCCAATCCCTCCAGCGTATTGTACCAGATAACGGTCGTTTTCAAGTCAGGCGACGCGTCTTCCCGCGGAGTACCCTTGATCCTAGCACCCCAGCTCCCGCCGTGCTCTCCACCGGGAAACTTGATGAACTCGGTCGTGATATCGATGTGATTCGCAGGGTCGTGGATCGTCTGGCGCCCGCCCGATCGTACATCGTATTCGTCCCAGCCATAGCCGTCGAGCTCGTGTTGTTCGCAAGTATGTCTAAAAGCTACATTGGTCAGCAATTGAACGGCCTGAAGTGTACAATGGTATGGCAAGGAAGCTAGCCAGCCGCAAGCACTTGCACTCTTTCAACCGTTGCACAAAATCCACACTCACTATGCTGCACCGTATGATCCTCGACCCTCGTCCAAAGCAACCCGCCCATCAAGCTCTTCGGTATCCTCGGCCGGACCCCAAAGTACAGATTCGGTCTGTACGGTCCCCATAGCAAGCTCTCGTTGCTCGCCTTCTCGATCTCGGCGACCTGCGCGCTCACGAGGGACCATTGGGTGAGGAGGACGGGAAGCAGGCTTTTGAAAAAGCCGCCTCTTCGCCAGGAGTTGCACGCCATGCTGTTGTGTTGGCGCGTGTCGGAGGTGAGAGCTTGTGTTGCGCGGCTTCTGTGGGGTTGGGGACGGGACACATCTCGGTTCGGCGTTGCTGTGCGGGGGTGCCACAGTTGTGGCGCAGGCGCCGCATAGATTGGGATTGGCAGGGGGTTAGTACGGCTTTCACAACGCGGCGTTTAGCTCTAGTATCTGTACGTCTATAAGAATGAGTGTTTGTAGGTTGAAATCATGCTTTTTAAAGCAAGAGAGGTTTCTCGTCCACGTAACACACAGCAAGCAACCTAGCAACTTCCCACCCAATCTACGCCTCCTGCCTCCTACTCTCCACAAAATCCACAAACTCAAAAAAGCTCCTCTTATACCTCCGTTCCTGCGTCGTCCGATTCACCGTCTGAATCCCGAACCTCTGCTCAAAATCCCCAAATTCCCAATTATCCGCAAAGCTCCATGCAAACGCGCCCACCACCTGCACCCCATCCTCCCACATCGCCTTGAGTGCCTCTGACAAAAGGACTGGTAGTACCAGCTGCGCGGGCTGTCGAAGAGCTGGTCCGACAGCGCTTTCTCGGCTTCCGCGAAGACGGGGAACCCGAACTCGGTGATGGCGATGGGCGAGCGGAAGGTGTTCCGGAGGTAGAAGAGGTAGGTGCGGAAGTAGATTGGGGTGATGTAGACGTAGGACTGACTGCGGTAGCCGATGTTCCAGCCCGTGGTTGTGGTTGTGGATTGGGTTACGCAGTATGGGCGTAAGGGATGCGAGGAGTTTGATGCGCAGTCCTGGACGGTGGAGTTTGGCGGTGGGCTGACGACTGTTGCTGTGTAAGGGTCTATGGAGAAGAAATCCGCGGTGCCGTTAATGTAGGCGAGATCAGAGGCTGTGAGAGGGACGTGGTCCTTGATCGTGTTTTTGTAAGAGGAGGGGTAGTCTTTGCCAAGGAAGATTGGGTTGGCGAAGTTGGCGAGTTGGAAGGAGTTGAAATGGTTTGCGGCCTCTACATCAGTCGGATCCTGCGGGTTCCTGGGCACGCCGAAGTTGTCGTTAAATTTAATCGAGACCTTGCCCGCGCCGTTTACTTCTTCTTTGTAAAAGTGGTAGAGACGCGCGTGTGCTTTGAGCACTGCGTTTATGCTCTTTCCGTTGCGTGAGCCGAGAAGTGGCTCGTTAAAGGTGAACCAAACGGGCACTCTGTCTGCGAAGTGCGTCATGAGCACTTTGCCGTAGTGCACAAAGGCGTCTTCGAAGGAGACGTTCTGATAGCTTCTTTGGAATCCCAAATCGACGTAGCCGATTCCTGTGCCGCTGGGGATAAGGGTGCCAGAGATGTTGGGGTAGAACTGCAGGGGCGTGTCGGTATGAATGAGCGTGACCGTTGGCAGCATTCCCTTGCTCAACACAAAGTTCACAAGATCGTCGTAGTGATCTAATCCCTGTTTGTTTACTGGGGCCCCCGGGACGACAAAGGGCAAGATACGCGCCCAGGGAATGGAGAACGAGTAGTACTTTACGCCCATAGCCGCGATGCGCTCGATGTCTTGCTTGTAGAGATAGTAGTTCTCGTTTGTTACATAGTCAGGCGAGGCAGAGGGGTTCGCGACGGTCAGTATGTCCATCATTCCCGGCGTTCGTCCTTCGTCTGCGATTGCACCTTCAATCTGCACGGCGGAGCCCGCGACACCGAGCATGAAGGACGAGGGAAACGAGTAGCAGTCTTGATGCTTGAAGTACTCCAGTGGCGGTAGAACGAGCTCGTTAGTGGGAATGGGAGTTGGTGAGACGGTGGAGGAGTAGATACCGCGAGTGAAGTTACTCAGCGGGACGGCGTTCCAAAGCGCACTCCACGACGCGTTTCCATAGGGATTCCCAGCATCAGTGGGTGTCGAAGTGATCGAAGGGTCCCAATTTCCCCATTGGGTTGTTGTTAGATTTGGGATTAGATGGCTGAGTGATGTGTAAGGCGGCGCGAAGGAAGTCGTGGTTGTGGGAGCTGGGACCGATGTTGCGGTGCGAACCGTTTCTGTTTGAGTAAAGCTGAAACCCTGGAAGGAGTAAGACGGGAGGGCGGTTGCATAGGTGTTGTTGACTGAGCATTGGGAACGTGTTGGCGGGCCTGAGGCGGAGACGTAAACTTGTTGAGCGAGGACTGCTGGCGCAAAAAGTAATAGTTTTGAAATCATGATCGTGGCTCTACAAATGACAATACGCTACAGAGGCGAAGCTTTCCGGCAGGATCTTATGTAGGAGTCTTCGGAAGCATGGTCGGGGCAATGCATAGCGGCGGGGCCCAGGAACACCGCTGGGTGCGTCATGTATCGTGAAAGTCAACAACATGAAATGGGGTAAGCCTCGGCTGCAGGACGCGGGATAAACTAAACCGTTAAGATCTTCGCGGGGTGCATTCTCTTTTGAGATGGACTTTTCGACATGTATGGATGCGGAGATAGATGCACGTCCTAACCCAGGTTTGAGTGCGGGGAAGGTATGACTAAAATGCAACGTAGCAAGAAGCGAATTCGCGTGTTAACGAGGTTCGCCATTGTGCACGAGCGGTACTGATGCGAAGCACGGCGATTTGAATAGTCGTCAGTCCTTGTTCTGTTTCCGAGGCATGCCAGATTGCCCGATTGATGTCCACATTCCGAGCATCACCTAAATTTCCGAGAATCCCTGCGAATTTGACAATAACGCGCCTGACAAGAATTTGACAAGGAATACTTTAATTCGAAGGTTATCAACCTATCGGGACGGAGCTGATGAAGGGAGCTCCTCGAAAACACCCGGGCCAAACGCCACGCAACCTAACATGTTGTACCCATCCAAACTGCCAAGTTAACACCCCAAATGATCCAAGAAATGCAGAGAGATTTGGGGAAGCAAAAGGGTACCCTACCATGGCTGGGCCGATTCGATCATGAAAACTCCCCCCAGAGCGGCATCGCGGATCTGTCATTGGATCTGCAGCTGTCGAAAGTGCCTCAAATAAGGCTGACATACAATTGCGGAGGCCGAAGGACGTGAATGAAGCACGCCAGCCCCCTCGCTCAACCCCTAGACGGTGACAGCGGTCTGTTGAATCCGCCCTGGCGATTCATGTACTGTCGCGCCGTCATCTTCTTGTCCCGCCTGATGCCGTAGTTCTTGTCGTTGCCCGGCACCTTCATGTTCTTCGTGCTTTTGAAGCGTGCGAACCCCATCGTCTGGACCATATCCCACGTCTCGTCGTCCATGTCCTCGGGCCGTGCTTTCTGTAGCCCCTCCATCTTCACATCCGCTTCCGCTTCCTCCGGTTTGTCGTCTGCACGAGGGCCGCTGGGGGGATTGACGGGGCCGCCGGGTTTGCTGAAGTCGTTGCGGGGACCCGGAGGTGCGCCTCGGGGGCCCTTTGGGAGGTCGCGGTTGCGCGTGTCCCGGTCGCGGCGGTCGGCGTCTCTACCGCCTCGGTCCTTTCGACCCTCATCTCGTCGTACGGGTGAGCGCGAGCGATAACGCCGGCCTCCGCGGTCTCGTCGGGGGCTTCGAGAACGGTTGCGGCGGTCGTCTGGCGTGTTTCCACGGTCGCGGTCGCGGCCGCGTCCCGCACCCCGCGCGTCTCGATGGTCGTCTCTATCGCGGTTTCGATCGCGCGGTCGCTCACCGCCATCGCGCCTGTCGTTAGCCATGGCTTGATGCGGGTGGGCTGTCTGGCGTGTCGTTGTCGTTGTGTGAGTTGGGGAAAAGAGTAGGTGATGAGCGCCAAGACGTGGTGGCCGCGCCTGCCTTCTGGTAGCTGAACCTGCCTAATCGAGCAGGTAAGCGAGATCCGTCGAACGCGGCGGCAAAAATTCTTTGATGCGGCCCGGATCTATCCCGATTAGTCCCCGGGTGGTCGCAGCACACTGTCCACAACGAATCGCCAGTTCTCAGAGGGAAAGGCAATGGATAAAGTTATTAGCCAACACGAAAGCAGGGTGTGTGTGTAAGGATTATTGTTTTATCAAATTTATCAAAGGTATAGATGTGTGTAGAATTTATTCGAGATACGACTCGCAACGGAGCTACAAAGCATCGAACCCCCAAACCAACGCCGAGAGCCATGTGATATCCACGGCCATGCTGAGCTCATCTAACAGGGTATACCATGTGACCAATCGTAGCAACGCCACACATAGTGCCAATCTATAGATCTCCAGATCATTCACAATAATCATATTTCATCCTCCTCTTCGTCGAAGTCATCCTCGGAGCCCATGTCATAGAGGATGCGGCCGCCTTCGCCACCCTCGCCTTTCTGTGCATCGAAATACGGGAGGACAACACCTTCGCGAGCTGCTTTCTGCTTGTCGGTGAGACCGAGGCTGAAAGTGGACTCCATCTCGTTTCCAGCAGCATTGACCAGTGCAGTGATGTCTTTGTTCCCGTATGCGGGGACCTGGTCAAGCAGCACGACGAATTCTTGCTTGAGCGTACCGACGGCCATATCGGGGAGCGGGTTATTGTAGTCCTTAGCGCGTGCATCGCGGAGGAAGAAGGTCTCGGACTCTGGGCGACCGGATTTGTGGCGGAATTCGGCTTCGAGGACGATACCGCGATGATCGTTCGCATCAAGGGCCTGGACGATGCCTTCGGCTCCTTGGAGAAGTCCGTGGGTCGGCTCAGGCAAACTACGTTCTCTAGCTGCCTTGGCGGCGAGCACATGGGCGAACGACTTGCAAGTGATGATGGAGGTAGCCATGAACTTTAGAACATCGAGAGACTGAGGCGCGTATGCATTGTTGGGGTTCGGCTCGGCTTGCACGTCTTGGTGGTAGACCCCGGTGAGTGTAGAGGCGAATTTGATGACGACAAGATTGAAGAGAGCGCCCATGTCAACCTTTTTGACGTTGAGAAGGTCGTAGAGAGAGTCCACGATGACGAGGCTCTCTTTGAAGTCGCTCATGGTCTTCTCGATAGTGGCAAGAATCTCCGCGCCGTTCTGGTCACCATAGGCTGAGATGTGGCGGACGGCAGAGTGAAAAGCCGTAGCTTCGAAGGAGACGACCACTACATTGATGTTTCGGGAGAGAGCGCGGCGGATGAGCTCATTCATGAATAGTGTAGCACGCTGGTTTAGGTCGTCCAGAACCAGAGTGAAGGGCGACGCATTGGCGCGAACGTTGAGGACCTTGGACATAAGATGAATGCAGTGGCGCTGGTATTGTACCACGCTGAGCGGTCGCGACATTCCTGCGGGCTTGCGGCCTTCCGGGTGCCGTTCGCGAATATCTCCGGCGTAGTGGTTGTTCTTGATCCAGCCGTCGCAGCTGGCAGCGCGAGTATGAGCTTTTCGCGGACCTTGCGGGACAACAGCTAGTGTACGGATGCGTGCAGCAGATTGCTGTTCTCGCAAATCCGATAGCCACTTGGGAATGCTTCCGTCGTCGGGGAGAATATGTTTGATGAAGTCGGGTCTCTGCAACGCTGCGTCCCAGTCGATATTAGGGACCGCGAAGTTGCCTGGAAACGTCATTCTCGTTCGTTGGTTGACGTGTCGTGGTTTCTGGAGTAAGGATTGGGGGATAGAAGAGGGTTGAGAGCGTGGGGAGTGTTATAGAAAAGATGATGAGAAGGGCGGGGCTCGGTTTTCGTAGTCATGGGGAAATCAGGAGGCTGGGAGAAATATTGGGGCTGCCGATGAAAGCTCATTGTAGTGAAGGTGATAAGGGCGTAGACATACCTTCGAAAAGCTCAGTGAAAGTGAAAGCTTCGGGTGCACTCCTGCGCGAGAGGTGGCCTAGCCCTTCCAAAGCAATAGAGAGCAATCTTCCATGCAGTGAATACCCATATCCAAATCTTCTTACATCATAGATGTCGTCGTCGCCTTGAATCGAGATATTGTGTTTGTCTTGGCCAAGCAGTGATGGTGAACGTCGTGGAATCTTTTCTGGTTCGCGCTAGTCCAAGTCGGCACTAGCGCAGATCTGCACTAGCGCAATCGGCGTTAGGCAGTTGGAATGCCGTCCCCGCTGCCGGCAACTTCATGCATCGCGGAGCCCTTGGACAAAGATATATCCGATGCATCGAGTCATGTTCCTGTACAACAGTTCGATGAGCCCTTTCTCTTTGCAACCATTGTAATGACGCAGCAAAATGTACAATCCGCGAGGCCTCCGCGCCCGCGATCGCCCCATTTTCCACCGCACAATGCGCCTCGTGTCTGGTTTCTGACGAGAGGTTCATCTCCCACCGCCATCGCGTTAGCCCGGCAGGTGCTTGACCACGGTGATTACGTTGTTGCCGGCGTGGTTCCACAGGAATTCGAGAAGCGAGAAGGCCAGAGTGAGGACTTTCGCAGCTTTCTTGAAGATGTAAAGAAGACAGAGCGTTGGAGAGAACGCCTGAGGGTTGTCGGGCTCGATGGCAGGTCAGTCCTGACTTTGCATATCATGATTCTTCTAGAACGCTTTACTGAGATGTGTCGCTGCAGGGTCGTAGGGCAGTGTCAAGCCGCTGTTGCAGAAGCCGTCGAAGCGTTTGGCCGGGTCGATGTCCTGCTTGGTAGCACTAGTGAAGGTATGACACTCGCCCCTCATTCATCTAGTTTATCGAGTGCTAACCGGACCTACGTCAGCCGTCATCGGTGCCGTTGAGGAGTTGGCTCAAAGCAGTCGGACCATCACTCTTGTGCAAGACACCTTCGAGACCAATTTCTTCGCTAACGTCAACATCATCAAAGCGGTACTACCCATTATGCGAGAGAGAAAGAATGGTCACATCATCGTCTTGACGGGGATAAGTGAGCCTTGCTGAGTTCTCAATGCAATTTCATACGCTGACAACCATTAGCGGGGCACCTAGGCACACCAGGTCTTGGAATGTACTGCTCATCACAATGGGCCGTTGAAGGCTACTGCGATGTGGGTCGTCCTTTCATGCGCTGAGGTATTGCTTACTGATCTATGATAGAGTCTTGCTTACGAGGTCGCCCCATTCAACATCAAAATGTCCATCGTTCAAGCGAACATGGAAGTCAATGTTCTCACCAACAAGATGACCTCCGTTCCTCCAATGCATGAATACTTGCAAGCCGAGAACCCCGCACCGCTTGCCCGTGACATTCTCTCTGGCCTACTCGATAAACTTGACCGTGTCAATAATCCCTCTGCTGTTCCGGACGTCAATTCGCCAACAGACAGCATGTCCACAACTAGTCCGGACGCCACACTACACGAGCCTTCTATGGGTGATCTGCTCAGCTCTGATACGGTCACGTCGCTCTACGCACCATTGCCTGCCGTTGTAAAGAGCTCCTTGATTGCAGAGACTGTACATGCATTGACCGCGATCGGAGGGCACGACAACCCCCCTGCAAGACACATTGTTGGATTCGAGGGGGTAACAGCTGTGAAGGAGAAGTTGAAGACAACGAGTGAAGAGCTAGAGGATTTTATTGAAGTGAGTAACGCGGTGGATATCGCGGCACGGGATCCTGAACCCTCGGCTTCTCTCACAGACATCGGATGATCTTGGAAATGCATTTCACATTACTTTCTGTTTCATTGGCTCAGCTCTATAGCGTACTGTGGCTAAGAGGTGGACATGAATATATTCTGTAGGCATAAAAACACTCCCACTATAAAGAATTCAACCCGATCTTATGTTACTGAGTTGGAAGAATTCTAGACGACGTTTGAAGAAGTGCTAACAGACACGTCATAGCATGTCGACGATGCGGTGTCGGGCGCTTACATGCCACGTGTTGCCATCAGGCACCAACGGGCGCTCTAGAGCTTGAAGTGATAGAAGTATCTACCCCACTTCCCTTTCCCATCGAAATTGCACTCACGTCATGGATCCATTATCAATTGCCGCCCTGACCGGAAAGCTAGCACGCGAAATCCCGAAGCTTGGGGCACGGCCGCTGATGCCGAGGACCATATCGGCAGCATTGTTGCAGGCTTGCGCGCCGTGCGGTCAGCAGCCGTTCAACTTACACGGAACAGTCGCCCAAGTCTTCAGGAAATCGACAAACACGCGGTCGACAGCGTTCTGAAGACTTTGGAAATAGCCTTGAAGAAGGTGGCAAGGAGGTAGCTGGAATGCTCACATCAGATGGTACGCTGTCTCGATGGTCACGAATTCTGATGTTGTGGAAAGGTTCCGAGTTTATGACCCTTGGGAATCGGCTTCACCAGCATGTCAATATTCTGAATTTTGTGTTCAATACAAAGAACTTGTGAGTGCGTTCTCCTGTCTCCTGATCGCGACTGACAGTGGCAGCATGTGGCTCCAGAAGTTGGAAAAGAAGTTGGAGAAAAAAACGGGGAAGTGCACGAAACAGAATACGCAGAAGAAAACAGATAGTAAGACCGCAAAGAAGACAGATAAGAAGACAAAACCTGAGAAGATAGAGAAGAAAACAAACAGAAAGCAAAGAAAACAAAGGACAAGAAGAAATCATAGGAAAGAGAAAAGAAGACAAGAGGATAAATGCGAAAAGGTATGCAAACAACGCGCATTATCTCGAGCCCAACTAAAGTGGAACAGCTGGCATCGCCCTTGTCGGTTCTTAGCAAATGCTGCCCAGCCCCAGCAGCCAAATGTAACGACCCGACAGGTACGTCAAGAATCCGATTCCACTACAATACGTCCGAGCAACCCAAGTGGGTAACAGCACTCAATCCAGGGGTTCCCTACCGCTCGGCTTGTGATGCAAAGGGAGAAGTGTTGGCTCTTGATGGCGGACGCCATCAAGAGCCTGGAAACTGTCGCTAGACCATCGGCCCCAAGCCTTCACCCTCCCGAAAGACACGAATGCGAAACTCTACTGTCTGTTGAACAGATGAGATACATTCTACTTCGTACGTCTCTACTTGTATTTATACAAGAAGAGACAAAGCCTTATCTAGTCTATTTCCAGCACAAAGGTGCTCTTTCAGTCTATTTCCATCACAAAGGTGATTGAGGCTAGAATCAACACTGTCACCAACCACAACGTCATTCAGATTTCGCGTACATTCGATAGGTGCAAACTTGTTACCGGCCACTACGCGGGCACCTCGGCGGGTGCTCGGATCTCGTTGGAAATGCCGCACCGCAATCCTCACTAACATGGATTGAGTCACAAAGCACTAGTTGCAAGCGGGACACTTTTTATGGCTACTGACATGCTCTACGCCTAGCTATCTGTGCCTAACTGCTGGCCCCTACTTCTATAGATGTGCGAATGCACCGTTGTTGCTGAAAGTTCGAAGGCCGCCACGCCGATGGGAAAGTCACCAGGCGCATATCTCATCCACACTTGGCGAAAGCGGCATGTCCAGGCTGAAGTGTTCTACTGTTGCGGCCCGATTTGTCGTGTCGTTCCACAGTGCGGCGAAGTAACGTTTCCCACCTCTTCACAGCCAATCGCTAAAGTGTCGCACAGCATACATGTCGTTTTTGCTTAAGGCAATGCTGAAAATGTATGTGGCGAAGCTCTTATCACTGGATAGACCCACGTACAGCCTAAACAGTGGTACCCAACGATTGCTGTGCTACATCAAAAGTTGGTGCCTTCGAATGTTCGCGCTCTGTCTGAGCTTTCCAGTTATAAGTTCCTTGGTTTCTGGTTAATGCGCCTAGGGTGTGCATTCCAGTGACACGGGTCTCTGCTCAGAGACTGGGCATAGCTGGCTGACCGATTGTACTATACCGCTCAGTATGATGCTCAGTTTGACGCAAAACGCCAGAAAATACGGCAACCCTCTTTTTCAGTTGATTTCTTCTGGAGTGTATTGGATGTGGGTCACGATCATCACAATAATCCAAGAAAGCTCGAGCGTATGGCCACTACGAAATGCGTTAAGCTAGCCCATATATAAGCTGATCACCTAGGTTAGCTGATCACCCAACTAAAACGCGACACCTGGACAAAAGACGCCATAACTTTTAACAACGCTCTTTAATATAGACGGCCGCAAATAAGTCTTACAATTAGCTATTAGTAATCTAAATGCAGGCCTTTATACTAGCTAGCGCGCTATAGTAAAGGTATATAGTGTTTCTTAGTCTACCCTATTAACGCGTATTAGCAGCACGACTATAAGACGCGTTAGCTATTAACACTAGCAGTAATTAACTCCTCTTTAAAAAGATTTTCTTATTAAATAGATTCTTAAAGAAGACGCCTGCGGCTGCCCTTCTCTACACGCTCGCGCGTAAGAAATAGCGAATTAAATCCTACGTATAAACGGTAATAATTAGCTAGTTAGCAAGCTCTAGCTCTTATACTTTATTAAGCGCTAGCTACGCGTTACCTTTATTATTAGTTAGAAAATTAACGCTTAGAGAGTTAAGGCAGCTACGCTAGACTAGCTACGCGTATTTCTTAAGCTATATAAGAAGACGCGGCAGCGCCTTAGAATAGAGGTAGAGAATATATATAATATAGATAAGATAGGGATCGCGCTAGGCGTATATATAAATACTAGGGTCCTTATAAGAGCTAGTAAGAAGGCTAACGTAAAGTTACTAGAGAATTATAAGTAAGTATTAATAATTAAGTATATATCTATAATAAGATGAAAGCTACGCTACGCAATTATCTTTAAAGGCTAGAGCTTATAGATAACCTAGTTTCTATCTAAATTAATTTCTAACTAGCTATATATAACCTCTAAGAATAGATAGACCGTAAATATAATTAGAGTTAAGTAGCTATGTTATATTTTTATCCCTAAGATAGTGCTAGAAGATAGTAGTTATTAACTTCTAATTCTTAATAGGTATAGTAGCTATATTAATATTAACTTTCTATAGCTATATAAATAGAATAGAATATACCTCCTCTATCTACCTACTTATTTATTATATATTCTAAAGCCTCTAGACCTTACTCCTTTCTCTATTATTAAGTCTAGCTACTATTAGTAGATTTAGAACCTTACGTTACTTAATAACGTAGCGCCTATTAAAAAGGAGCGCTTTATTACCTACTACTATTAAGTAAAAGACTAAGGCTTAATAGAGTATATTATTTAAGCTAGCTAGTAGGCATCTAGCCTCTATCTATTTAATATTAATTAAGTACTTAGCTTATTATAAGTCTTACGGCAGCTAGTTACGCCCCTACGCCTAAAGTAACCTTAATTACCTATTAAGGTCTTCCTCTCTACCCCTTAGGGTTCTTAAGATATCTATATAGCGCTACGTAAGGTCTAGAGTACTAAAAGCCTTAGTTATAGAGGGCAACTACTTATGTAGAAATTAAGAAAGGGACTAGTAGCTATAAATACTAGAGCTACAGGGCTAGAAGTAAAGAAAAGATGCCTTAAATATTAACTTTAGTCTACTTACTCTTAGCCCTGTTATAAGCGCGTTTATATAGACCCTAATTAACGCTTTATAGAGGTAGAGAATATTATAGAAGTAATGCGCGAAGTAGTAGTAAGTAACGCCTAGCAAGGTAGATCTACTATAGAAAGGGCTGCTAAGATAGCTGCAGCAGCTGCAGCAGCTGCGACTCTCTAATCTATATATACTTAATAGCAATTATAAGGGCGTTGTTAATAGATATAGCGTCTTTTATATAGGTATCGCGTTTTAGTTAGGTAATTAGCTTACCCGAGTAATTAGCTTATATATAGGCTAGCTTAATTAAAAAAACCTAGTGTAATATTAAAATGGTTCTAAGAGCAGTTACCCGCCTAACGCGCTAACGTGCTGAATTAGCTAACGCACGGTCTTACCTAGCGCATACTTTTAAATAGTCGCCATTCACAAACTTAAAGCTATAGAGCTATATATATATATATTATAAAATCGTTAGCTTTTTTTAAGTAATCTACGTAGCAGACTTCTCTATATAAAAAAGCGCTAACTTCTTTTTACACTTCTCCTACTTTACCTTCTCCTACTCCTCTTTAGGAATAAATAGACTATACTTAGCCTTTACTATAATACACCTAGCGTAGTAACTAGACGCTATATCTATAAAATACTATAGACTCTTCTCTTTATAATAACTATACTAAAATAACATCTCTTACGTAGCCGCGCGTACACGCGCTGCCTAGAATTAACGCTCTAAGGTAGAAGTTTCTCTATAAGGCGTACGCGCTCTATTAGTCTGTTATTTCTTAGGCATAGTTAGTAAGGCCTATAGAATATAAATAAAGCGTAGGGCATTATAGACTTTATACTAACAGTTAATATAGCATAGGAGGATAAGTAGAGGTATTAGGACAATTACCTAGGAAGAGAAGAGGTAATATTAAGATCTAAGAATATAAAATAAAGGGTAGAAAGGATAGAATAATAGTAATAATATAGGGTAACGCTGTAACACTATAACTAAGATTAGGTAATAATACTATCCTACTAAGCTATAACATCCCGCTAAGCGAGGGATAGTTAACTATCCCTAGATAGCTAAACTATCCCGTGCTTTTAGGATAGTAGTACTTTAAAGGGATAGTATTACTGTATATAGGAATAACAGGAACCCTATAGTTTCTAGTATTTAACTTAGTTAATAATCTATTATTTAAATTCTATTAAGTATTATTAATTTAATAGTTTTATAACTGTAATACTAACTACCCTGTTACTTACTTACGTAATTAACAGCCTCCTCCCTGTCGTCGCTCCTGCCTAAGAACTAACCTACCCTTATAGGACTAGCTACCCCGTAGGGACGTAACACTGCGCTAGTAAATAAATATAAGTAAAGACTCTACGTAGTTACCTAAGAAATAGAAGATACTATAAAGTATAACTATAAGTATTAGAATAAAAAATAGAAGTATAAAAATAAACTACTAAACTACTAACTACGCTATTATATTAATATACGCAACCCTAAATATAAAAGCATAAGCTATATAATATACGTAGATAACTACTATAAAGTATACTATGCGAATAAGATTAATAGAAGCTACTTTTCTAAAGCTAGATATTAATATAAGTAGGAATATTTTAATTGCCCTATAAATAAATATAATAAATACCTATAGAATAAGCGTAAGGTATAATACTTCCTATAGAAAACTAACGCAGAAAATACAGCATGCACCCTGCTAGTAGATAGTATCTATATTTAGAATAAATAGTAAAACTGCCTAGAAGCGATATGCAAGAAGCATTACTATAAGAAAGAAAAGAATAGTTTTTACTTACATCCCCTAGTATTTGCTATATAAATTAACTCTAGATATAGTATAAGATATAAACTACGTAGAGGATAAAGTAATAATAACTATTAAGTACCTAAACTTAGATAATAACCTTTTTTAGACTAAAACTAAGGCGGGAAGACGCCTTCTAAGAATTTAATACTATAGGTAATAGAGTATTAATAAAACTTACTATCTAAGCTAGAAATATTAAGGCTAGAGCTATAATAGATTTAGAGTTATAAGAGAACTATATCTTACTAACTACTACTAGAAAAGCTAGACTTATGTTAAAATAAAAATAATAATCTTACCTTCTATACGTAGGAGATAGGGCACTTATATCTAAGATACTAAGAATAGACTGTAAGGTTAAAATAACGCTTAAGATTAATAAATACTAAGAATAGATTACCTTTAATATAATAAGATCCTCTAGTTATAAAGTGGTACTTAGGTTACTATAGTTAAGAAGGCATAACCTATATATTAAATAAGATAAAGGAAGGATATCCTTAACGCGCTATAACTATATATTATAAGCAGTACCTATATATTAGTAGAGTCTAATAATAGATAAAAGAAAACTTAATATACTCTTATAACTAGAAGTTAATAAATATAAATTAACCTTAGAAGACGCTAGTAGAAACTACTAGGTTAAGAAATATAAAGAGATAAGTATTAGTATAGCTTATAGCATCTCTAAATAATATAAGAAATAGAAACACTTATTTTAGGAAAGGGAAGGAAAAGTAAACCTACCTAAGCACTAACCCTAAGATTATATAATTAACCTAGAAGAAGGAAAAGTACTACTCTTTAGACTACTCTACGCAAAAATAGGTAAGAAACTTAAATAGGAAAGAGAATTTATAAAGAAAAACCTAGAGAATAGATATATTTAAACCTTAAAATTACTAGCAGCTAGCCTATTTACCTTTATAAAAAAGAAGGATAGAGAACTACAACCTTATATAGATTATTAGAGGCTTAACGCGATAACTATTAAAAACTAATATCTATTACCAAACGCAGCTAAACTAAGGGATAGACTTATAAAAGTAACTATTTTTACTATATTAGACCTTTAAGACAGGTACTATCTTATATAGATAAAAGAAGGTAAGGAACAGAAAATAGCATTCTAATTAAGATATAGACTTTACAAATATTTAGTTATACCCTTTAGACTTACTAACGCACTAGCAACATTTTAAGCACTAGTTAATAATATACTAAGAGAACACCTTAATATATTTATTATTACCTATATAGACGATATTCTTATCTTCTCTAAGTATAATAGAGATTACTAAGAACATGTTAAGGCGGTACTTAGCGCACTAGAGGGAGTAAACCTACGCCTAAAACCTAAGAAATATAAGTTTTATATATAAGAACTTAAATTCTTAGGCTTCGTTATTAATATATAAGGCAT